>RJWT010002923.1:0-35000 GCA_004365215.1 Cuniculus paca
ATTAAATATCAGAATAGAGAGAAACAGATATACAAAGACTAAGTTGAGAAGAATCTGACATGAGATCCAAGATTTTAGGTGAGAGTAGCATAATCAACATGATCGATAGTCCTGTTAAGACTATCATTTTGTTGAGAATTTAGAGAATGCAGTGAGTGGGAGGGGTTAAGGTAAACGAGACAAATTGGAAGCCCATTACAGTGGTTGAGGCATGAGAGAATGAGATCTTATGACAATATGGGCAAAGATTGAGGAGATTATTAGTTTTAGTCAATGTTATGGAAATAGAAGTGTTAATACAAGGTGACTCATTGAATAGGAAAATATTGTGAAGGCTCTCTCATTTCTGGAATAGGATATTGACATTAATTAAAACAGGATTTATAGCAGGACAGCGGCTTTAGGGAGATGCCTGTGACACTTAAAGTTTATTTACATTTTTATTAAAAACTATTGTAATTTAAAAATGCTTGTGTTTGTGCAACAAAGAAAATCATTTTCCATATCATTGAGGTTTTGTTTTTCTTATATGAGTAGGTAGCATGGTATCTTTGACTTATGCATATAACGATCACGGGCAAAACATCTTTATATGAAATTGGCAGACAGAAGTTTAAGTCTTGGATCTGCCATTGCTAAGAGTCCTTATGTGCCAGTGACATGATATTGTCTTTCTTATTAAATAATTTCCTGGATGTTGTAGATTCCTCAGTCCATTCCTTAAACAATCTGTTCTAAAAACCATCACAATTTGATTGCCCTCTACTATGTATGGTTTGAATCAGAGAGTATGTTTGCCTCATTTGGGTTTAGTGGAGTTCCATCAGTATTTAATATATGTCAAAATCTTTTGTTTCGTAGTTCACATTATTTTCTTCTATCAAGAATTAAAAAGTAAAATTTAAAAAGTAAAAAAAAACTTGCTAATAATCAAAGCGATGAATATAAGAACAATGGTGATGCAGTATTGATGAAGATCATGGTGATAAAAGTGGAGAGCTTTTAAGCATTTTAACTTGGTAAACATTTTCTTACAAACAGAATCACGTTGCAGATGTTATTAGCACTAATTTATATTTGAGCAAATTGAGGGTCTGGTAATTAATAACCTTTTAAAAGTCAGATGGCATGTAAAAGGCAAGAAAGGCATATAATTCCATCTCTTTGATTTCAGTGTCTACATTCCTAATAATTGTGCAGAATGTCGTGGGAAACTTGATTTCGATTGGATCAATCAAAAATAGCATTTATAAAGTAGCTTTCAATATTAAAAGTATGTTTTGTGCCTTGAGTTTCTCAGAAAACAGTGTATATCTTGTAAGTCAGGCAATAGTAGTGCAGTTTATGTACAGAAAGAAGTTGTGTCTGTTCTTGGAGATAAAAACCAGCATAAATTCATTTATAATATTTAGACCCATTGATAAATATTTTTGCCTCTATAATCACTTAAAAAGGTTTCAGAAATATGGTTTTTTCAGTTTTTTTGTTTTTAAATTGTGACCTGCTTGGAAATTTCTCAATAGGAGAAAAACCTAACCCTGTGTTAATTCAACAAACCAATTGATGACATTGATAATTTTTTTAAAAAGTGTTCAATTAAATATTGTTCTTATAAAAAGTCAACAATGGTGATATATTTTCTAGAGTACTAGACGAATATGATGGCTTGTAATTACCAGTCAATGCTTGGCTTTCTAATACTAAACTTAGTAGATATCTTAGCTATATTGGGGCTGTGCCAAACAAGAGTCAGCTTCTAAATTGTAATTGCATATTTTTAATTTTTTAAAATTAAGAAATCTGCAAATTGTTCTCATTTCTTGCTATGCACTGGAAAAGTTTTGTCAGATTGTATGGAACATTTTTGTTTAATATTAATAGTAGTAGCAATAACAGAGTTTAGTAGCTAACTATGTACCGTGAACCACGAATTGTGTCAAATGGTTATGTGCAGTACTTAATCCACAACACATCAATTTGTACTAGATATAGTTATAATTCCCATTTGATAGATGAAGAGCATAAGCCTCACAGAAGTTAAAGAAGTTATTAGAATTACTCAGATAGTATGTACCAGAACTGGGATTTGATCACAGATTTTGTCAGATGTGCTCAGAGCTTCTGTAAATGGAATTTGCACACTTTCAGAGAATAGTGGAGGGACATGGAATGCCATTTTTTTTCTGTATCCTGACACCTGGGTCATAATTCATGACAGCTTGATGTACACTTACTGATTCCAAGTGTCAGTTGAGAATGGCTGATGCAATAACCCTATAGCACTCACATTTGTTGGAAAACTTCATGTTGATCTTTATTTAAAAAAAAAAAAAACAGTTGCTTCAGCTTTTGAGGTTGGTTTTTTCAGTCATGGTGCATAATTTTGAGAGTTGGAGAGTTGGCATGCCTGAAGTGTGAAGATGATGATGTACTTCCTATAGGCATGAAGGCACTCAGATATAAAGCAAGGCCATTGAACTGTCATTTGTTGTTCTTCCTACTCAGGCTTTTAAAAAAGAAACTAAGGTCAATTAACTGGGAAGCTTAACCTCTCTTTGCTTGTCTTTTTTTTTTTTTTTCCTTTTGCATAGGCTTTTAGCCTTTTAAATAAATCATTTTCCTTTTCTCTCTCTCCCCACCCCCTATCCATTTTGAACACGTTCTTGGATTTCTCATGCTGGGCCTAAGGAGCAGACTGCTTATATTCAAGAATGATTTGGAGAGGATAAAGTGTGCAAGATTTTGAATTCTTGCCATAAGTCCCTGGCAGACAGCCAGCAGCCTCAGAGGAATAAGGCTAATGAAGGGAGGGTAAAGAAGATCCGGGAGTATGGCTGGTAATGCAGTATTCATTTAATTGGGAGCAGGTACCGGTGCAAACTTCTCCATTTTAATTGGAAAAAGGGAAGGGGATTGTTAAAGAAGAAGGAGAAAAGAATGCATAAAGTTTTCAAGCCCAGGAGCCAAAGGCAGTCCTGTCTATGCCAGAGAAAGAACTCAATTTAGGGCAATTTGCTCTGCAAGCTGGGCTGCAGCCTCCCCTGGGAATAGGGATGAGGAAGAAAATGAAACCAAAAGAGAACTTGATAAAATCACCTAGCACAGACAATCTCCGAAGAATAGGTTTTACTGAGTTAAATCTGCCCCAATCAATATGATTCTTTTCATATAAGTTACAAATAAAAAGCCACAAGATTACAATAAAAATCGAGACTCGAGCGCTACTGATGTTGCACCTGGGAGTTTTAAGAACTTGTTACGGAATATATGTTTTTGCAACTATAATGTTTGTTTTTCTTTTCACCCTGGTCATGCGAATCAAGTCTTTGATTTTCTTTTCCATCCATCCAGTTTTATATATTGTTTTTAAAAGCCAACAGAGGTAATACTTTCTGCTTAATTTCTCTTGCACTACAGGTTGGGGATCAGTAATTTCTTTTTCTTTTGAAATATGGTGAATTTAACATTGGGATTTCTCATACTAATGATAAACAGATTGTTTCTTCTTTATTTGCATTTTTGTGATATGAGAACTTGTTACTGTCTCAGTAAACATAGTGGTGAGTTTTCTTGTATGAAAAAATGCTTTTTGTTGTATGCAACAAACTACTAAAATAAAAATCTTATATCTTCATATTTAATAATCATCAGTTCTTAATGATATTTGACTGTGTATGGTAGAAACAGAAATTTTGAAAAGCTTACAGTGTTAATATGGAACCTTAATTTTGATCCTTAATGAATAAGGAAACAAAAGTCCAAGAAAAAAAAACACTTCAGTCTTTCTTCCAGTGTGTCTGAAAAGTTGATGAAGATCTTGGAAAATAGAATTTTTATTGTAGGACATAAACATAAGTTGTAAAGAAAATGAGGGACCTATTTAGATTTCATCTTTCCTGGGAATTTTGTTTTATTATTAAATTTCTTTAAAATGTTGCATAGTGGAGAATGAAAAAAAAAGACTATGGTACCTTGTTGAGATAGAACCTATTTTTAGTGTGCTTAGTCATATATTTACTGGTGACAAACCTGAACAAATTGAGTATGAACATTATGTATCTTTATTAATTATACTTGTGCGCTGGGAAAAAATTTGCTGTTAAATGCTAATAGGCTGGGGGGTGCTTATTTGATTTTATCTCAGTTACTAGAAATTTAAGATTAGAACTAAAGAGAGCCTTTTTTGGGCAGAGGGAAAAGAATAACATCTCAAAGTGTGGTTCATTTGTCACCTCAAATATTCCATCTACTTTATTACACATGGTGGATAAATGAACTGATTAATGTACCAAAAATATTTATAGAGGACTTCTTTGTGTTGAGCCCTGTAGAAGATCCAAGATGAAAACAGCACAGAACCTGTCATCGAGAAACTTACTTTCTAAAGACGAAAGCCAGATAAAAATAAAATACAAGAGTCAAACAAAATTAATTACAGAAGAAAAAGGTGTTCCCAAACAATTTGTAATTGATTAATTTCAAATCAGATATATTTTTTAAAGTTCGCAATGCCAGGACCTGAATGTGGTCATTCTGTCCATATTTTGCGAGGAACGGCAAATCCAGATGCTTTATTGAAGGTTGGGAAATGTTTATGAAGTTGATGTTCCTTAGCCTGCCTTGTATTTAGAAGGGCAGTGAAGGATGTGTAAGGACGTACCAAGTTCAAAAAATGGCATAAGTTAATCCATCTAGGAGACTGAGAAGAGTGAGGGAATGAATAATAAACATTTAAGAAACACTGACTCTATCAGAAATTCTTGCAGAGAATTAATGGGGTTGAATCGAGTTCACATTTTGGAAGACTGTGCTTAGAATATTTTCTTTACTCAATAGTACAAGAATATATAAAGACATTTTATTAATTTTTTTCAAAAAGGATAATGGAGTATTTTAGTAAGACTGACTCAGTGACATCACGTAGTATAAATATGAGAACCTCGCATTTGCTCAAAGTCTCATTTTTCCCTGCATGACTAGATACCCTCTTTTCCCTCCAGTGCTACAATATTCTCCACAGAGAATCTCCCACACAGAGCAGCTTTACGGAGCTTCACCTCCTGCCTAGGCTAATAATGACCCTCCTCTCCTCTCTGGGTGGCTACAGTGTCCACATAGCTGCCAGGCCTGAGTGCTGCAGTGTAGGTGTGAGAAAACAGCAGAGAAAGGGCTGTTACCCTAACTAAGAACTGCACTTGTGTTGAGTTATCCGAAGACTTTCATAAAAAATATTTCAATAGTTTCTTTCTCTAAGGCTGTCTACGAATCAAAGCAAATCTCTCAAAGGACAGTTTGGTCACCTTCTTACTTTTACCTCTGAAATCTGAATGAGTCAAGCAGAGAATAATGCCGGATCCTTTATTATTCTTGCCTCAAAATCTTGATGGCTTCTGGGCCCAATAAAATTTTTTCTTCTTCCACAACTATGAAACAAAATGCCCCCACAAATCAATGATGACAGGGGTTGGTACGTATTTAATTTGAAAGTGTGGGAGATGGGTTCTTTCTTCAGTTCAGTCGCCTCAAAAGCTTTGTTTGACTCTGGTTCTGTAAATTGCTATTAATATGATAGGGTGTAACCTGTGGAAAAATAGCAGATTAATGTCATTCCTATTAGACCCTTAATCTCACTCTTATCTCACCCTTTGATATACTTTTACCCTGAGGTTATATTTAAAATAGATGCAAACAAAATAATTGAAAATTGGAGTGGCTTTTCAATTGCTGGTTCTTTTTAGGGTTACTAACTTTTTAGGTCTTTTTTGTTATTTTTAAGTAAGAGGGAGGTTTCTCTGTCTTGACATTTCTCAAGATATGGTATATAGCTTAGTACCTGTTTTGTTCATGTATAAGATGACTTTGTTCTGATAATCCGGGCGTATTTCCGTAAAAAGAGAAATTATTCCTTTAGAGATGCTTGAAAGGAAGTTACTAATTATCCTAAATGGAGTATAATGGGACAGAATATATTTCTTTGTAAATAAGAGGACAAATGACTTAGGTTTGTTTATATATTTAGAATGATAATATTTTATATTATTAAAATTTCAGTAGTGCCAGTACCATAGCTGAACATCTCTTAGGAAAAATGCATTGATTATAAACCTATTTGTGGATCAGTTATGGATAACAACTAATTAGTTTACATATGGCTTATTTAGTTATTTATTTTTTTAGTCTGTCTTTGAGGTATGTAGTTTAGACTGGTCCTGAACTCACTATGTAACCCAGGCTGGCCTTGAAATTGCAGCAACCCTCCTGCCTCAGGCTCTCCAGTGCTGGGATTACAGGCGCGTGCCAACAAACCTGGCTATATATGGTTTTTTGAACTGTCATTTTGTACAAATTTTAATTGAAGATGTGTCTCTCCTGGGGTGGATGTATTCATGAAATGCAGCATGTTTTTTTCTTAAAGACAGCACTTGTGACTATATTAATATAGAAATAACTAAGGTCATGTCAAAAATAAGTTACATGATTAATTCTATTAGACAATACTAAGTTCACATTCAACAAACATTTATGGAGAGACTGTTAATAACCTGATCATAATATTTTATGATGTCTTAAGTTTTTTGTGCAGCATAAAATATTAATTTTTAAACTTTTCCAAATGAATAATTTTTATTAATATTAAATAATTATTTTCATTTTCTCAAGTTTTTACTTTGGAATATTTCAAACCTGTAAGTGAACTAAAAAATTATATAATACATACTCATATACCTTTTATCTAGGTTTTCTATTTGTTACCAATTTACCACTTTGGCTAATATTCTTCTCTGTCTCTGTCTCTCTCATATACAAAGTTGTACTTGTGGAACTATTTGGAAATAAGTTGCAGGCACCACGATACACTCTGAAGTACTTCAATATCTATCTTCTATAGTCAAGGACATTTTTTTCAAACTTAATGTTGTTCTCCAACCCTATATGTGAATTACTGATGGAAGAATACTACCTGATATCAGCTTTATTAAAATTTTCCCTATTATCCAATTAACAGTCTTAATAGTTGCCCTTGTTTCCTTTCTTTTTCCTTTTTTGTGTTAAATGCTTTAATTTTATCTTTATATTTAAAGTTATTTATTATTGATAGATAAAAATATAAAAGCTGTATGTAGTCATGGGATGCCATGGAATGTTTTAATCATTTTCAACATCTGTATATTCTCAAATGGTTATCATTTCTTTATGCAACATCTTTCTTTCATCTTTTCTATGACTTTGTGAAATATAGTATTGCTCATTCCCCTTCCTTCCTACTTTTCCAAAGTTCTGGTAGCAACTGTTCTACTCTTAACTTCTACAAGATCAACATTTTTAGGTTCCACATATGAATGAGATGCTGCATAACCTATCTTAATGTGACTGACTTATTGCATTTTAGCATAATTATTTCCTGTTCAATCCATATTGTGGCAGGTGATAAAATTTCATTCTATTTTTTATGGCTGTAGGTATCACGTTTTCTTCATCCAGTTATCATTTAGTGGACACTTAGGTTCTTCCAATTTCTTGGGTACTGTAAGCAGTGCTGCAGTGAACGTTGGAGTGTTGATGTCTTGGTACATACATCCATTAGCAAAATTGCTGGATTAAATGCTAGTGCTACTCCTAGCTTTTGGAGGTACCTTGGTGCTGTTTTCCATAATGATTGTACTAATTTACATTCTCACCAACAGTGTGCAAGAGTTCCATTTTCTCTACATCCTCAGTGACTCTTAATATCTTTTGACTTTTTGGTAAAAGCCATTCTTGCTGGATTGAGGTGATATCTCCTTGTGTTCTTGATTTGTGTTTCTCTGATGATTTGAATTTGTTTTTCTGTTTCTCAGCTCATGCTTCAATCAAAGATCATTCGACATACTGTACTTAGTTGTTTTGAACTTAATCTTTTTCAATCTAAAGTAGTTCTTCTTTTTCCCTTTCATCATTTGAGATTTTAAAAAGTTCAGGCCTGTTCTGTATTGCTTCAGGGATTATTTCTATATTTTTAGACTCGGGTTAAACATTTTAGTTAAGAATACCAAATGGTTGATCTTGTTTCATTCTTAGGTTACCACATCAGGAAGTGTATATATTAACTTGTCCCATTATTAGTGTTGCTTTATTGTATTTTATTAAGGTGATTAATTATTTGTTCATGATGGTATAACTGAAACTCTTACACTATAAAGGTAACCATTTACGTTAACCTGCTTTCTCATTGCTGGGACACATTACCTACAATTTAAAAGAGAGGCTTAATTTGACTCATTATTTAGAGAATTCAGTTCATGATTAGCTGGCTCCAAAGCAGAAACATCATGGTGCAAGGGTATGGCAGAACAAGGCTGCTCAGTTATATATATATATATCTGTCTATCTCAAGGCTAACCTCTATAACCCACTCAGACAGACCCAGAAGTTTGCTTCACTAGTCCCCTGGGTGCATCTGAAAGCTAATTGAGTTGACACTCCATCGTAGCTGCCACATCATTTTTCTTGCAACTGATAGATATATTGGGGTGATGCTTTAAGATTGTATGAATACCTACGTCTCAACACAGTTGCATTCAATATTTTTAGTATTTTTGAATTAATTATCACAATAGACCTTGCAAAAGAATGATTTCTTGTTGGTGGCATTCATTTTACAATTACTTATAGAAATTCTACAAGATGAATTTTCTATATTCTATTCTTGATTTTTGTAGAAGATTATTATGGATTTAAGAATATCTTTTATTCTTGATGTGTTGTCCTCCATTCCTGTTATATAATTTTGATGCAGAAATTATCTCAAATAGGTGTTGTGTAAGCCTCTTTAAATTGGCTTCTGTATCCTTTGATGTGGCCTTATCAGTTTTTGAGTATTTCCTTATTTTCTGGCTAAGGAAAATTAATTGATTAATTAATTAATTAATTAATTTGAGACAGGGCTTCACTATATAGTTCAGGTTGGCTTTGGACTTACTATGTAGCCCAGACTGGTCCTGGAACTGGAGACATCCTCCTGCTCAGCCTCCCAAGTGCTGGGATTACAGGCATGCACCACCATGCCTGGCTTGACCAAACTGTCTTATGCTTTGCTTGCTTAAACATCTGGAATTAATTAGTACTTTGAAGAAGGCTTATTTTTTGTAGTGGAGACTTGTATTTAAAGACCAAGATTTCAGTTCATGGTGTACTTATTATTTCTGTGCACAAACAGGTATGTCCAACTTTTTGGCTGGCCTGGGCCACATTGAGTAAAGAGCAATTATCTTGGGTTGCATATAAAATACATAATATGATTAAAGTATATAAGTAATAAAACTTTCTTTTCATATTTTTGTTGTTCTAACACTTAAAAAAAGAGGGCAATCATCTTTCAGCCCATAGGTTGGAAATACCCGGGTATATGTACACGTGTGTATGTAAGTTATACATGTATACATTTATATACATATGTACATATTCATATGGATAGATTCCTGGCTTCTTCCACACTTTTCTATAGGACACTTTTGTACTATACTTTTCCCATAATAAGAATCCTGTCTCTCAACAACATTAATGTATTACTCAGTTAGTGAATCCTAATGTATCTGCAAAATATTTTCAGAATTACTACGTTAGTAAGCTCATCAATAACAAAACATAAACTCAGTTTTTTAAAGAATTCTTTTTATCTTGAAAGTACATTCTATTACACATTTATAGTCATAGATCCACATTCAAAATTTACTTAAAACATCTGTGTACACATGTATTTATTTCTGTATATTTGCTACATAGCTAACTTAATTTTTCTGTATGTATTCAATTTAATTTTAATTTTAATAAAATTTTAAAATATTTAATTTAAAATTTAAAAATTATATTTAACATGATTTATTTTTTATTTATATAAAATTTTATATGTTCACATGTTAAAATATTGTACATATGGGAGAATTAGTTATAAACGTTTGATTCTTTCTCTTCTACTTTGTTCCCACTTTCAATGTTTAGCTAACCATTTTCATTAGCTTCTATTTTATTTTTGCTATATCTATTTTGTAGTAGTAGGGGCATAATCACACTTAAGGTATTTTTTTTTTCCTCTTCATTCTCACACAATTGGTACCATTTGTAAAAAATAGTATATCCTGGAAATCACTCTGTATAACTATTGATCTTCTTTAACATTTTTGAGTAGCTGCAGATTAATCCACTGTTAGATATACAGTAGTTTATAAAAATCTACTGCCTACTGTCGGTGGAATTTTAAGTTGTTTTCATTCTTTTGATAATATAATATTACTCTTTTGTTCATACCAGGAATTAAACACCGGACCTTGTGCTTGCCAGGCAAGTGCTTATGCCACTGAGCTATATCCCCGTCCCCCTCTTTTGATAATGTAATTGATGTTTTAATGATTATTTTCATACAAGTGTTTTTTTCTAGTTCTGGAGATTTATCCTCAGAATATAATAGATACTGTGAAATAGGAAGGAACTATTCAAAAAGAAAGGGGAGATGGGGTGAGGAGGAGAGGAAAAGCAAAAATGAGCGAAAAAGGATAAAATGGAAACAAAGCTTTGTAAATAAGGAGGGGAAGAAGGGTTGAAGGGAGAGTAGGGGAATGGGGAAAAAAAGAGGAACTAAAATATAACATGTAAAGTTACAAGTTCCCTATGATGAATGTGATCATTCCGTATAATCTAAATTTTATCAATAAACAATTTTAAAAAAACTAAATGCCTAAAAGTAGAATTGCTGAATCAAAAGATATATTTAGTTTTGCTAGGTTTTGTCAGATTTATCTTTGTTGAAGTGATGCAATATAATATTCTCACCAACACTGTGTGACTATATGCTTCTTCACAATCATGCCGGCAGGGTGCATTGGATTTGTGTCAATTTTGCTAAGTGAGAAGTTAATCAGTGTAGTATTAATGTAGATTTTTAACAAACTCAGTGATCTTGATTATCTTACACATGTTTTACATCCAATTTGTGATTTTTTTTCCTGTGAAGTCTATCTTCATGTCTGTTGCTCTTTTTTGAGAGTTCTTTATATTTTTCAGTATTAATTTTTTATCCGTAATGTATTTTGATTGTATTTTCTCAAACTTGGTCACTTTTGATTTTCAGGTATGATGCTTTTCTGCAAAAATATTATTTTATGTAGTTTAATTTAATTTTCAATTTAATTTTAGTAAGTTAGTCAGGCTTTCCCCATCCTGAAGTTATAATACAATTGGTCTTCATTCTATTTTAGTACATGTATGACTTTATTTTCTGAATTTAGATATTTAATAATTTTACTTTACTCTGATATATGTAAAATTTAAATTTGATATTATATTTTTCAAAAAACTATCTGGTATAGTAATATTTTTCATTTAAAAGTAGATATTTTTGTGGGCTAGGAATATAGTTTTGGCACAGTGCTTGCCTGGTAAGTACGAGGTCCTGAGTTTGATTCCTGGTACCAAAAAAAAGTAGGTATTTTTTTCTCAGTGATGATAGAAAATGCCAACTTATGTATGCAACTTTGTATATATACTTAGATCTACCTCTGAACTATCTGTTCCATTCATATTTCTGTTGCACCTTGATTTATATGTATGTTGCAATAACTTTTTGAGTTAAGCGACCCTCTATTGCTACTTTTGAAGACTTTTTCTAACTTTTCTACTATAATTATTTTCCAAATAATCTTAAAACCAATTTATTTGGCTTCAAAACATTGTTTAAAGTATATTTATACGATAACTTTCTTTGTAGACATAGTGGGAGAATTTAGTTTATTATGAGTTTGATTCAAACTATCCAAGAATGGAGATATTTTTCCATTTGGAGTTGCATTACAATATTTCATGTCCACATTTTTGGTCTTGAAAGTATTCTGAAGTGTTTTTCAGATTCCTTGTTAGTTTTACTTCTAAATACTTAATTTTCCATTGCAATAATAGTGTTTCTACTAACTAATAATTTATGTGTGTAGAGGATGATAATTTGATAGTATGTTGATTTTCTTTTCATCATTTGGAATTATATTTAGTTTCAGTTTAATCTTTGAATTATTTTGAGTTTTAACAGTACACTATCATGTGTCATGTCATTTTCATACAAAATGTTTTAATTCTTTTATATCCTTCTGTCTCCACTTCTTTCCTGTTAACTGATTTTATTGATTCGTATCTCCAATGCAGGATTATAAGAGAGTGAAATATTTTGCCTTGTTCCTTACCATAAAGGGAATATTTGTAGTGTTTCTTATTGGTCAATTCAATCAGATTTTGACTTTAAAATGTATATTCACATGTACACATAATCATTCTTATTTTATTTAAAATGAGTGTTGAAATTTGTTGAATCTCCTTTCATGTTTTCAACATCTATGAACATAATTATGTGAATTTTCTTTTTATATTTATTAATATGATGAAGTACACTAACAGATTTCTAAATATTAAACCATCATGCATTCCTGAAACAAGTGCCTCTTGACCATAATACATTTTTGTATTGGACTCTTTTTGTTAATATGTATTCATAATTTTGAGGAAATAGAAACATTATTTCTTTTTATGAGCTATTGCTACTAGGTTTAGGTGTCAGATCTTGTGTATTTTCCTGTCCCTAATAAAAATTGGAAAATTTTTCTTTCCTTTTCTTTATGTTCTGAAATAACTTAATAATATTGACTTATTTTTATCCTTGGAGGTTTGGTGCAATTTCTCTGTGAATTCACCTACACTTTTTGCTCTCTATATAAAGTGATGTTTTGAAAATTTGTATTTTGTTTATGGAAATTCTTTTGTTTATACTTTCAGTCTCCTGGGAGAGCTACTTGCTAAAAATATTTTCCTTGTAAATTACCTGTTTCATCTATATTTTCAAGTTTATTTGCATAAACTTGTGCACAGTAGTCACAGTGTTTTCTTGTATTTCATGTCACTTGTTGTGCTCTCTCCTGTATTTATTGTTTTGCATATTTGCACTTCATTTCTTTTGATGATGAGACTAGTTAACGGTTTCATATTATGTTAATTTTTGTTAAAATACTAGCATTGTTACTGTTTTTACTTTCTAACTATTAATATCTGCTTTTTATTTTTGCATTGGTTTATTTTATTCATTTTTAATGATATGAATTGGTAATTTAATGCATGTATTTTTCTCAGATGACTAATTTAATCCCATAAATTCTGACTGAATAAAAGTTGCTTTTAAAAAGAAATTTGTAATTTTATTTGATTTCTTTTGCTCAAGAGTTAATTACTGGAGAGATTTGGAGCTCAAATTAGAGTGGCCTTAAGAATACTCTTACAATTTTTACATTTTTGTAATTTTTTTGTTTAATTTTCAAGAATGTTCCAGGAATATCTGAAAATCATGTAAAATATAACATGTAAATATTTATTTTTCACAAATGATGTTCAATATATCTGTCAGTCTTATTCTTTTATAACCTTATTTATTTAAAAGTACCTTATTTATATAAAAGAACCTCTTATTCTTTTATAACCTTATTTTTTCTCTACCTCTCTTTAAAAATTGGGAGTTTAAATCTCCATTCAATAATGTGTAATTTGTTTCTACTAGCATGATCTGTATTTCTCTTTTCTGAAGTTTTCCAGTGTATTATTTGTTGAATAGAAACTGATAATGCATATTTTCACTGTGAATTTTCAACTTTAACATTATTAAAGCAGCATCCAAAAACATGTAATTTAGTGCTTTTTTTCCTCTGCTGTTAGTATTTCAAGTACTGCTTTCTGTTTTAGCAATTTGCTGGAATACTCTTGTTCATCTCTTTAATTTTAGTACTTTAAAATCTATTATTTAGGTTTTTCTATTGTATGCAGTGTGAAACTGGATTATATTCTGTGAATGAACCTGCAAATTTTAAAAAATAGATATATTAAGGTCATTCGCACTTTCTGATAAGATTTATCCTGTCATATAATTTTATACTATATAGATGGCTAAGAAAATGTGTATTCATGTTGCTTTTATTTCAGAATTGTGCATATTTAGGCTCCTTCCATTTACTTCGTAGCATTAAATGGTATATCCTTTTACTTCCTCCTATTTTTATTCTCATTTTGTTGTGTTCTTACAGTAGATTCAATTCACATTTCTGAAATTTTAAAACTTTTTATGTTTAAATTTTTGTTTGTTTTTGCAGTACTGAGAATTGAACCCATTCCCTTTGCACTGAGCTACTTACCCATGCCTTTTTTTTCCTTTTCAGATAGAGTCTTGCTAAGTGGTTAAATTGCATAAGCTGGACTTGAACTTGCTAGCTGCCTACTTCAGTTTCCAAAAGGACTAGAATTATATGAGTGTGCTTTCACATCTAGCTTGATTTTTAAAGTTTTATTCTTCAATTGGTCAATATTAACATGTGAATTTACATATGGATGGGGGATTTGAGTAATTTACTAGATTATTAGCTCATGTATATGTACTGTTTTTCAGTTAATACTGTGAAGTACCTGATGTTGTGATTTTCTTTAATTTCCATAGACTTTCTACCACTTGTTTCTCCATTTACTGTTACTACCAAGCCTGTAGGTGATAACTTTATTCCTCGTGATTATCATCTGTAATATCATATGCCTCTCTCTGTTTTTTCCATTTGACTCCCCCAAAGTGAGTCCTGTAATTGACCTGTTAACAGGCCTGTGTCCGCTTATACCGTTTCAGTCTCTAATGATTTTTCTGGAGATGAATTGTCCTAAGATGTGTCAAGATAGACTCGTGGTGTCCTCTTTTCCAGACCATCTTCACTTGAGCCTTCATACCAATTTTTGTACCACTCTTAGTTCTGGGATTGTGTGTTTCCCTTGTAACAAGTAAGTTGAGTATTTTATCTAAATTTCAGATATAACTTATAATGGATTATTGATGGGTATTATATTGTCCTTATTGGTCTCTCTCTCTCTCTGTCTCTCTGAGTTTCAAGTTTCAGTGTGCAATTCCCATAGAAACCCAAAAGTCTCTCTGCTAATATTTTCAAAGTAACTTAAATTTCAGAAATATAATTAAATTTTCACATGTGAAAAATAATTTGATTAGTCTAATGTAAACTTACCACTGTGGAAGCCAACATTCTACATTACAAAACCGTAAGTTAATTATCTGCTTTGAAAAATGCTTCAACCACTAGACTAAAATTTTCTTCCAGTTCACACTGATATTTACATTCTAACTCATACTCTTCAAAGTTGTTTGTTCCTAGTTCATTGTTATTCACAGTTTATGAAGAGGTATTATATTATGAGTGTATGCACTGGAATGAGACTTTTTACAGCTTGGCTTTATTCCTTATAGCCTTTATAATCACTTTCTTAGTCTTTTACTTTTTCATCTCATTTTCATTCTTTTTGTTTTTCTCACTTATCATATAAATGCTCCAGGAAAAATTTGAATTTAACCTTTTATACTTTGTATAAATTACAACTTGAGTTGTAATGTAGGTTTTATTTCCTTTTTTTTTTTTTTTTTTGCGGCCCCAGGGATTGAACTCACAACCTCGCACTTGCCAGGCAGGTGCTTAGGCCACTGAGCTAGATCCCCAGCCCTTAGCTTTTATATTCTGAGATAACTGGTTTCCTTCTTCTGTTTTTCACTGTGGTTGCTTAACTCTTTTTTTAAATCTTTATTTTTTCTTCTTGACCTTAGTTAATTTCTCTATGTCTGTTTTCTTTCTAGTAAACTGAAAGTAATAGTAGTACCTAAGCACAGGCAAGTGAAACAAAACTCTGAAGACTTAGTGTGTTTAACAAATGTGTCCTCAAAGTTCTAAAACCAGCATTTTTGCTTAACGAAGAATAGAAAAATGATTTTCCAAACTATGTTTAGAAAGTATAGCACCAAAAATATTTTTGCATTAAAAAAATTTCTTTGAAAATCTTGGAAAATAATATTAGTAACAAATGTTGATTTTCCCAGAGAGTGTTTGAGTTAGTTTTCCTTGTAGTAGATATCGCCGTGATAATGTAGAGGTTAGACAGTGGCAAGAGTCACTGTTCTGTGGTTAAAGGAACAGGTTTATGAATTCTTGTACAATTCTGATTCTTTCAATAACAAATCTCATTGAATATTTAGATCTGTATGGTTGATTGTAATATATATTATTATCTTTATTATTTATTATAAAATCCTTGAGCATTTAAATAATCTTATTTCTAAATTAGATTTATTTTAAATTAACCCAGAAACATAAACATTATAAAATGTATATATATATATATATATATATATATATATATATATATGGGTAATATGTTTTGATACAGATACACATTTAAAAAAAAGCTTAAATCAGGTAAAATGTATGTATCTCCTCAAATATGTATAACTTTTATGATTAAAAACATTCAAAATCTTTTCTTCTGGCTTTTTGAACTATATAGTACATTTCTGTTATCTATAGTAGTAACACATCAGAAGTTCTTTTTTCTATCTAACTATAACTTAATGCATATAACTTAATGCATAGGTGATTAGAATTTCCCTAATCCTGTCCCATCCTCTGGTAACAACCACTATTGTACCTTGAACTTTTGTAAGATTTAAGTTTATGGGTACCACATAGGTGAGGTCTGTACTACTTGTCTTTTGGTGCCTGGATTAATTCCTTTAACATAAGGATCTCTTGTTCCATCCATGTTGTGGCAAATGACACTATTTTATTCTTTTTTATGACTGAGTAGTATTCCATTTTGAATCTGTACCACTTTTTTTTTTTATATCTATTCATCAGTCGATGAGCACTTAGGTTGTTTCCATTTCTTGACTATTTCAACAGTGCCTCAGTAAGCATGTGGATGCATACTGAATTGACACATTGATTTCTTTTCCTTCAAATATATACTCAGAGGTTGCTTTGCTGGATAATGAAGTAACTTTGTTGGAACTTTTTTGAAGATTAGGTATATTTTTATTTTGATAACATTATTACTAAAAATAATTAGACCATTCTAAATAGTTTTGTAGTACTTTATGTATTGTAAAAATTTCAGTAAGGGTTTTCCCTGTGATTTTGTAATATTTTAAAGCAGGGGATTATTTTAAATTCAGTAGATTGTTGATGATATGATATTGTAAACACACTCTTTTTTCTTAAAATTGGGGATTTTTCAATTTTTAATTCTAATTTTGTTTCATTTCTTAATCTTTTGAAGTATGTCTTCAATAATTTTTTTAGTGGTACTTTTTTCCTACTCTGAGGACAGTTTTATATGATTGGACACATAAAATATTTATCTCAGTGCAAGATTAAATTGTTTGAATCTTTCTTATTTCACAAATCTGCTACTGCTCCAGTTCCTTGTAATATTTAATGATATAAAGAAGTTTGAAGACAGTCTAATTTTTGTTTTATTATAGTTAAATCTATGCTGTGTTTGCATCATGACTTGCAAGATTTTAAACATTATTATTGATATGATTCAAAGTTATTACCGAAATTTATGTTTACCTCTTGCACTCTATTGTAGAAAACACATTTTTCATATTTGGAACATCATGAGGAATAAGAGTTTTGCTACTGAATTCATTGGGAATTTGTTTCAGCTAAAAAGTTATGTACTTTAAAGTGGAACATGAAATTTCCCAGCATCCTAGTTACACAGTTTCTGTGTCACTGAGTCAGAAGATGCACTAGGAAAATAAAACGAATTTCACACCTTTTCCTCCAGCTAGTAACAATTTGTAAGATAACTTTGGTGGTCTTGATACCAGATTTAACCTTCATTTGATTTTAAATCTTGGCATTGTCTACATTCATATATGTCTATCAATCATACTTTACTAAAGGCTACTTTAGGGGTTTGTATTAAACATTTTAAATCATAATCTGTTGCTATTTTAATAACGTACAATTTATTATTTAGATAATGCATAAATTTTCACTTCAAACTTCTTTTTATGTATATACTACATAATGGATTTAAATATATTTATTTAAAACCATGCATTTTTGTCACAGTCTGCCACTGCTATTTTGATCACTACCCTTTTCTAAATTATTTAATCATTGTACCTGAAAAGATTTGACGTTTTGTGAATAACTAGAATTATAGCTGGATAAAAGGTGTATTGTAAAAATTTTGGGAATCTAGCCAAAACAAGAACTAAAATTAGAGTCGTAAAGTATTTTTATGTTATGTTCTCATTTTATGGAATAATTGGTGGAGATACGCTTCTTTCTGAAATGTATTTGAATGATGTCATACAGGGCAATTAAAAATGATAGCTAGGACAGATTTTAAAATGTTATTTGCTCTTAAAGAGTTGAGAATAAAGTTTGAACTTAATTTTATAGTAAGAAATAAGAAAGGCTAAATTTATCAACTAAACAATAATATTTAATTTCAAGAACTACTGAAAAAATATTTTAATGCATAAAGTAGTATAAATATGAGATAGTTATGTAAGCCTTTAAGTAGAAATTAGCAGCTAAAAACTATGACACTAACGAATTTAAGTGTAGTTCTCTGAAATATCATGCTCTTAGAATTTTCAGATAACAAGTGTATCTTTAAATATATTGGTCTAAATAACACTAGTCTCTCCAGTAAAGATCTAATTGTGGATGTCAAGCTTTGATTGCCTAATACGATGTATTCAGGAAAAGCAATTGGGAAATGAAATGAGTTATTTCCCTGTACTCCATTGCAGTCCTTTTGTTTTCCCATAATTGGGAACAAATTTTCCATATGCCGTGGTCCTCTGTTAATGATTTTGGCTAAAGCCATCACATTTTCTACCTTTGAATTTCTGCTACTATAACCCTTGATTAAATGTCAGGTTTTTGTTTTCATTGTTTAACTTTTTTTCCTATTTACATTTTTGACAGCCTTCTTTCTCAACTGAATACTGTTATCACTTCTTCATTTTAATCCTCTCCTAAGCTGCCTATATTATCACCCCTGTGTTTCAGAACTTAGATTTTTACCCTTTAATCCACTAATTGGCTTTTTACTCCAGCCAGTCTTGCCTCTTTTTGTGCATCTGACCCTTTCTCCACCACACAACCTGCCCACCAGGCATGAGGTCTTGCCAAGATCTTACTCTGTTCCCACTTACTTTGCAGAGGACTTCATTATTTTTCCTTGCACTCTTCCAAAAGTTTCTGTGAACATTTTTCCAGGACAAATAGCACATCTTAAGTAAGTTTTTTGAAAAATATTTATTTTGTGAAGTCAGTTATCTTTTGATTAAATACGTGTGTTGATTTCAACAGCTGGGAAAATGTATGTAATTAACAAACATTTATTTCATCCTGTTCATTTCCACTTATAGTTTCCCTTTGGTGAGGAAATAGTATATGCTCATTATTCACTCACTGAATGCTTTTCTCTTTAAATATGAATGTAGTCAAAATATTATTGTAGGGCATTAAAATTTATATTTACTTTTTAGTGAGTTTGAACATGTGGCAAATCAAAAATGTATGAAAATGAGCCAAGACAATATTCCTTATAAAGTTTACACAGATATAATACACTGTGAATTTGTTGTTATTCTATCTGTGATATCCTCTAAATGCATTCTATATAATAAGACTACACCTACATTAGCATACACTAAATATTAGATTCAGTATAAGTAAAAGATCTCAATTGAATAAAAAATTGACATATGTATTATTTTTGATATAGTTTTAAAGCATTTTATTATATTGATATTACTTTTTTGTCACATACACAGACTAACATAGTCCTGGTTTCTTTTATAAATTTAAAGTTTAGACAAACTAATTAAGTGAAATTTTCAATTATTTAAGTTGGTAGGAATATGTCACCAGGTTACTTACCAGGAAGAATCATGATAGTGATTCAGAAATCATGGATTTTCAAGAGCTCTGAATTGCATCCCTATAATAGTAAAATGCTGGCAAAGGGAATAGAAGCGTGGCATATATGATCTAAAGTGAAGGAGAAAATTTCAGGATGATGAATAATTATCATATTATATGTGAAGGAGTCAGTAGATAAATCAACTAGAAGGAGATAAAATGAAACCTTACCAAATGCATTGAATGTCTCTGTCCTATGAATTAGCCATTTAGGATAACTACATACAGCAGGCCTGAGGAAGTCAATAATTCACAGAAAGGAGCAAATAAAGAATTTTCTGTGAGAAACAAAACTTTACATTATATGGGCAAAGTGAAAATGCAACATAGCAGCACACTTAAGGAAACATAAAAATATGGGAATAGATCAGATTACAGTATGACACTGTTAGATAAAGTGCTTTTCTACAAATTTTGAAAAGTTCAAGTCTGACTAAAAACTGTAGATCAATAACTACTACATAAGTAACATGTAATTATAATTTCACAAATAAAAATTTCCTAAAGTAAGATATTTTAAAACTAAACTGTAAACAGTACTGCATAAACTTGCTCTTCAAATGTATTTTCAAAGATTTTGCTTTGTGTATGTCTGGAATATTTTTTCCCTTGTTTTACTGATGCATTTTGATTAAAAATTCTGCAAGGACAGGAAAACCTTTGGCCCCAGAATGATCTAATTTAGTATTTAGCAGTCTGTCTTCTTTGCATGAAGACTTTTTATACATAGAAGTATATTTAAATAGTCAAATAACAAGAATAATGAGATTAATAATTGCTGCGGGGTCTCTGGTTCTCCACGTGTTCTAAATCTGTTTGTCTGATATAGCAGGCACTAGCCATATGTGAGTATTGAACATTTGAAAATTGGTTTGTCTAAAGTCACATGTACCGTAAATCAAAATGTGCACTAAAGTTTGGAGATATGTTATGAAAAGAATGAAAAACACCTCCTGAATCACTGTTTATATTGATTACACATTTACATTGATTATGTCTCAATAATATTTGAGATGTAATGAGTCAAATAAAAATATATAATTAAAATTAATTTTACCCATTTCATTTTGCTTATGTGCATGTGGATACTAGAAAATTTAAAATTACTTACCTGGCTTGTATTATATACCCATTGGACATGTGTTTTCAATGGATGCCAGATTTTTAATTTATAATTTGTTTATTCTATTCCAGTTACTTTGCTTATGAAAAATTAGTTTAGATTTTATTGTGTGATCATCGTCTATATTTTGGTGCATTCTCTGAATAATGATTTTATTTCTAAGGAATATTTTCACATATTAAAAAAAATAGGAAGAAATCTCAATGAAAGATAATTAGTCTTATATTTACCCAAGTATTGGTATTCCAAAGTACGCTTTTGTCATTTCCTTTAAATCACTCCTACATCAGTTCTTTCTAGAGCTGAGAATGGTTAGAGACATTAACTTTCTATAGTTTACTTCTTTTCTTTCTTACCTTTTGACAATGAATCATTATCATTATAGTCAAAAATATTTGTTAAAGGGAAGTTGAGAGATCATCTTTACAGTCCTGAACTAGATTTGCAAGTGTGGACCATGAGGCCAGGTTACTTGAGTAATGTAAATAAACTTCTTAAAATAGTCATTTGGAAGTAGAGGTTACTTCCCAAGGTCAAAAAGGAGGGTGAAAGCTCATTGTCTTTCTTCATAGAAACATTCATCTACTTACTTTTCTTTTTAAAAATACACTTTTGGTGTTTTTGTTTTTGTTATGAACTGTTACATTGCTTTCTAGATAAGTTTATATTTTCCCTTTGATTTCTTATTCAGTTCAGGAGTTAGTGAGGAACGAGTGTTTAATTTTCTAGTCTGAAAAATTTGTTTGGTTTCCAGCATATAAACAGACTTTGGTTTTAAAACCTAATGAGATATTTTTGTTGTATAAGAAAAAAATTTAGCAGCACTTAGCGAAATTACTGATAGTCTTTATACTTACTCATTTTATATCTTCTTTTTACTTATACTTTCCCCAGTTGATTTCTTATTGATTCCAGACAACTACAATAATTTAAGATTTCTGCTTTCACAATTAAACCCATATTCCATTATCTTTTTTATAGCTATTTGAAAAATAAAAAAATCAAATATTTTCCTCCAAAATGCATTGTGTTTTTTTGGTGTGCTTTTTAAATAATTGTTTTATTCTGAATGTTAAAAGAAGTGGGGTCCATACTATCCTCTGTTACATTCTTTTCCCAACTCTGACAGAGCCTTTATAAATTAGTTTGGTCAAAACAGGGTTAAGAAACTTAAATGCTGTAATATATCCATGACTCTTTTGGTCTTTTTAATCTTCATATTTCTTTTACAAACAGGTACTTTTCTTCTATGTGATATGCAAATCTCTCAGTTCCTAAGAGCAACTGCATAGGGATATGTGTTTCATCTTAAAACAAAGACCAAGGAAAAAATAATAATATGATAAAGTTATTCAAAGAATTTCAGAAACAGGTGTTCTAAGTCTACACTAATTGGATTTCAGTTAATTATTTCTTTTACTTTAGGGAATATAAGAAATGTAAAAAAAAAAAAAAACCCTGAAAAACTTCACTGACATGCTAATTGCTCTAATATTATTTAACCTAGGGGAAAAAAAGCCACCTTAATGTGACCGAAGACTTAATTACCTTTTTCATTTCTAGATTTTAAGATACAAATTATAGGCTTTCCCATACACTACACACTTCAGTGTTATGGCATACTCTGGTTTTTCATCTATATGTAATTTTAATCTTCCATTGCTAATTCAGAGGAAAAAATTTTTTATTTAATGATTAGATTTTTCACCAACCTCAGGGGATGCCAAAGTAAATCACTCTTAGGCTTTAGGTCAAAAAGTTGTGGCTATTTGATTTTAGATAAATTGTTCTCTCTCTTTTAATCTCATGCTGCTTTTTACAGAGGAGTAATCTTTATATGTTACTGCGGTTATTACCGTTCACCAGAAATATAACAATAAGGATATAGAAGGAATGGAGTCTTGTTTATGAAATCAGATAAATTTAGAATATAAACCCAAGAGGGCTTAGATTTTTGCTGTTGTTCATTGCTCTTCTTCTAAGAGCATAGAGCCATGCCTAGTGGGTACTTATTTTAGAATGAATATTTTCTGAATAATGAATGAATGGACGAATCAATAAATGAGACGTACAGAAGGAAGTCAGCAATGAATAACCTGAATCAGAACTCTAGGTTATCTGAAAGTAGATGTTTGGTACAGTAGATATTAGAAGTAAGGGAATGAATGAATCTTATAGGCATTATGTAGCTCTTTTTAAGCTTTTATTTCCAAAGTAAAAGCAGAACTATGACTTCATGGTTCTATGAGCCTTTAACTTGACTGGTGAAGGTGGATAGTTCAATGATTATCTGTAATTGTGTTCATATTAACATAAGTACTTAATAAATGTTTGTTGAGTGAATAAATGTATGTTTGTTGTACAATTTATATTGCTTGATAAAAATGAAATCCATCTACTAGACATCTTTTTCATTTGATGAGTACAGTGCCTATTCTGTAGTCATTTCTTGTATATTTAGAAAAGGTGGCATTTTTACTGCATTCATTTTTATATTTTAACTATCTCTGTATTTGTTTAAGGTGCTGATTATTTCTGAGCTTATTTATAATGGGGGAATTTGTCTTCAACAGTCTTGAACTCAGTGCTGCCACTCTAACGCTTAATTCTTTTTTTTTTTTTTTTTTTGTTTTGGGGATCAAACTCATGATCTCATGCTTGCCAGGCAGGCACTGTGCCACTAAGCTATACCCCAGCCCTTACTCTAGCTGTACTATGAGACATCAGGAGCAAACTAACTATAATGCTCAAATATCATCATCATCCTCATAATAATAATTTTTGTAAAAGAATGTATGAAAAACATTTCTTTCTTTGTCATTTCAACAAAACAATCATTATAGCCAGGGGGCTTAGGTCAGCAACTCAAGCTTTTGCCTGGTAAGTACAAGGTTGTGAGTTCGATCCTCAGACTAAAAAAAAAAAAAAAAGCATTATAAACTAATATTTTCTCTTGGTGAAAATAATTCAGATGTTTAACAAGAATCTGAAACAAGGTAACAAACACTTTTCCTAGGCTTCTGGTCTGACTTTCAAAGTTAATTATTATTAGTTTTCATTCTTAAGGTATATTTTGTGAATTGCATGATATTTTAAAAATATTAAATCGATTGTGGTGGGACATGCTTATGACCCCACACTCACGAGGCTTAGGCAAGATCATCAAAAGTTAACACCAGCCTGGGCTTCGAAGGGAGCTCAGGAAAACCCTGGACTACATAATAAGACTTCATCTCAAAAAACCAAAAATATTCATTCAATTCTTGATTTTTCATTTTTGCAAGTATTTTTAATACTAATAGAAGACATTTAAAGAATTTAGCACATTAATTATTTCCTCCCTTTCTGATTTGAATGGTTGAATTATTATAGTTATCATTTTCACATTCCTAAACTTTGATACATAGCTATAATAAAAAATGTAAAGATTTTAGGTTGAATCTAAACATTATCACTAATATAAATGATACTTACTTTTATGGTGATATCTTCTTACATTTTAAAGTTATTTTAAATTTTCTTCACTACTTTTTGATTATAATTAACTGGAACTTTGACATTTACGGCTTGTCATCAAGCTGCCTAGCCTTTCTTTTTTGTTTTGCTGAAGAACATCATTTAGTAATGTTTCATTAGAAGTTGCAAAAGAAACATTTTCCTATTCCTCTGGTCCAAAAAATATTTTATTTGTTTCTGACATTTGGTTGAAAGATTGGCATAGGCATGGAAATACAGGATCAGAATAATTTTCTGACAGGATTTTGTATTGTCTTTTAATGAAAATTATGGTTTTGAAGAATTTTATATTTTGAATCTCATTTATTAACTTTTTTCCTTTCTCTTTGAAAAATCTTACATATATTTTCTTTACTTTTGCAATAATAAAATTAAACCAGACTCTACTTAACTATGTACTTTTTTCTCACACTAAACCTGACATATATTAGGTACTGTTAGTCTGAAGACTTGTTTCTTTCTTAGCTTAGTCAATTTTTCTTTGTGTTTTTTCTTCCTTTGGCCTCTATTCAGTTTTCTCCTTTTCCCCTATTGTGTATTTCACTTTTTCAGCCCTGTGACTTTTAGACCTCCTATTTGTTTGCTAAGCTAATTGATTACTTTATTCCATAGGTCCACTAAATTTTCAAAACATTGTTTCTGTAGTTGGTTATTTGTGTTGGTAGTCTGTTTTTGTGTAAAAACTGTACTTATCCCCCATCATTCACTTTTGTTTCTTGAATTTTTTTTTTCAAGGTGAATGAGACTACATGTAGTCTTGATAATACAATTTCATGCTGTTAAATTTCCTCTGGAATCAAATTTCACATCAGATTGTGTCTTTGCTACTGACCGACAGAGAAATCAAAGACAAATTACATACCCACTCTAAGCCCCCAGTTTCTTTATTTAAAACAAGGTATAATTAGAGTGGTATTTTGATCATTTAGCATAGAATCAGGTCAGAGTCCATTCCAAACTTTCTAAAATGCCTTGACTGACATAATCATATTACCTTATTTTCCAACATATAATGTATTAGTGGGGCTGGTGTAATTTCATTGTGAACTTGAACAGTTGATGCAACCTATTGCTACTGAATATTCAGGGCTCAGTGAACTTTTTCTGTCAATGAAAATAGTAAATATTTTCAGCTTTTCAGCCATTTAATTTCTGAAATTATTACTCATCTTTGCTTTTAAACTACAAAAAGTCATAGGCAATGCATACAGAGAAATTTATTACATTAACCAGTAAGTTTTTATTTACTGAGGGTAGGCAAAAGACTGGATTTGGGCTGAAGAATGTTATTTATGTTCCATATAAAATGCCTAGTAATCACACATTCCCTGGAACTACAACTGGGAGTTCTGGGAACTCCAACTTGGAGACAAGGATTTTAATACTCCTATGTATTCTAGAAATTATTGGATGATCTTCGATAGGAAAATCTGTGTTCAATATAAAATGATGATACAGCCAGGGATTTAGCTAAGTGGCACAAGCACCTGCTTGGCAAGTGTGAGGTTGTGCGTTCGATCCCAGGTACAAAAAAAGATAATAAATAAATAAATAAATAAATAAATAAAATGATGATATATAATACATTGTAATTGATATTATTTTTAAGAAAGAGAACAATGTCTAATGTGACTTCAAGTGGTGTCATTAAACATTACTATTTTTGTTGTTGATTCAGAAATAATAGCTTACTGATATTCATAGAATTATGCCATAAAAAATGAAATATGTTTTAATGGGTCTTCTACTAAATGAATCAGGAAAAATGATTTAGGTTTCTTTAATTAACAGAAATAGTTTAAAGCAAGATGGCACTTGAGTCTGTAAAATTTATCACTAGATGTAGAAAAGTATAAATTCAAAAAGGAAGTAACAATGTTAGTTATAATAGTAATTAAATGTTTTATCTGGTTTTAAATGTAACTTATTTTTGAATGATTATTTAAATTTTAAAGCTTCTTTGCATATCTAAGTAACATAAGTGCCTATTTTTCTGTCACATTTTAGAACAAAAGAAAATTTAAATTTAAATTTCAAGTCAAATCTTGATTTCCTCTGGAAATAGTTTTTTGTTTTACAGTCCAACATTTAACACGACTGCTTACATTTGCTTAAGACAAAAACTACAAGTTATGAGTTAGGGTTCATTATTTCTGGTTTTTCTCCTTGTTGATACAATTAGGCAAATGTGATAAGTGAAAAAACTTTTTTATTCTGTAAAATTAAATAGCACTTTATTTTGTTGACAAAGCAAGTTCAAATGGCTTTAGTGATACATAATGATGCACATATTTCTAGAAATACAACCTTTTTAACCTTTTCTTAGATAGTCATATTTATAATTTCAATTTTAAAACGTGATCACAGAGAGGCAATAGTTCTTACTAAAATTTTTTATAGATTTCATGTAAAATGTATTAGGAAAAATATTTATGAATACTGTAAGATCAGAAGCTCTAACTACAATCATTTCTAAATGAAAATTATGTGACAGTTCATCAGTATTTAATGCTTACATTGGTTGATGTGCGCGTGAAGAGTTAGCAGCTATTTATCATAACCTTGTGTGTGCTTAGTTCTCAGACACACTTTCTTAGGGTGAAATGGTATTTTAATGGCCACATGAACCACAGCTTTAGTGTGAGATATTAAGTAAATGAAGGTGCCAAAGAAGGATTTGCTTTTGTTATCTAGACCCTGTGGTCTGTCTGTCTGTCTGTCTGTCTGTCTGTCTCTCTTGTGTTTTACATCCTTAGTAGCCTCCCATACCTAGCATGGGTTGGTTTTTAATCCATACTTCTATAAGCCATGTCTGGACTCCTACACCAGATGCAGGTGTCCCCTTGTGCTGTCAGCCAGGAATGATTAATGAGGATTTGCCCCCACTGAAAGCAGTCTTTGGAGCATTGTTCAGGGCATCTGTGGAACTGTCGGGGGAGACAAGGACACAAGTGAACAACCAATTATTTGGCCATCACTGAGGCAGCATGAAAAAGACATCAAATTGGACAGAGAAGCAATGCTTTTGTTTGGGGATCAAATATTATTTTTAAGTGTTAATAGTAATATAGGACTTTTTACCTTATTTTAAAGGAATTTGACTTAGGTTGAGACTTTTACTCAGAGGTATTTTTTTCATTTTAAGCTATTTGAATTCTTGGAAAGTTGAAAGAATAAAACATTTCAAAATTTATTAAGTCTCTTGTGTATGAAGATATATCTGTTTGCTGTGCTAACATTAGAAAACAAGGACTAAGTGTGTTTCTAGAAAGAGTATCATTCATGCAGAGCTCCTAACTGCCAGTCATAGTCCACTGGGACAAGGAATTTTATAAGTAATAAGAGGACCAGAGATGTTACTCTGGAATGCTGCGACAGAAAATGAAAACCGAAATTAAAAACCAAATCTAAGACACACTTCCAAGACTATATCCAGCATTCATGTGACATATACACTGAAGATTTTTGAGTGGAAGATTTTTCAGATTGATACATTCTTGTACTAGGTCTATGATTTAAATAAAATTTTAAAAAGTCTGGAAGAGGTAGAATATTTTGAACACAATTCAAATGTGGATTAAGAAATCCTTCCTTTTTGAAAGTACTTTCTGTTTTTGCTCTGACCTATCAGGATTGTTGTTATGAAGTATTAAAAATTAAAAGCTAAATTCTGAAAACACTAACAATGCCAAGGTGCAGATAATGATGTTATATAAAAAGTAATAGTAATGACTTTAACAAATATAGCTTATATAACAACAACAAAAACTATCTACTTAACTTTTTTTTTTTACTCTTGTGGGGGTTTTTTTCTGACCAAAAAGAAAGTTACAGAGTAATTTGAAATCATATCAAGATTAAACAGGGTAAAAGGAATATAAATAAAACAAATGTCTGAGAAGAGACTGGTTTTACAAGTGTGTCTGAGAGAATGCATTGCTTTGTTGTTCTTAAATAGTTTTGTCTTATACCTGCAGTGGTCTAGCTGCTTGCTGATTTATATTCACTTGGTCAATTCTAGAATTACATAATTTTCTGCATTTCTCAA
The DNA here is from genome assembly GCA_004365215.1 of Cuniculus paca. Classification (NCBI taxonomy): domain Eukaryota; kingdom Metazoa; phylum Chordata; class Mammalia; order Rodentia; family Cuniculidae; genus Cuniculus; species Cuniculus paca. Next base: position 28,520 of record RJWT010002923.1, read on the forward strand.
GCCAGTCTAAATTTTTCTTATCTTATTGTTCAACTATATGACTAAAAATACACACTATTGCTCATATTCAAAAATTGGCCATTTAGATAGATGCATTTCTATATGAATGCAGGCAAATGGGCTATGCCCAAATCATGTGAGCCATTTAAGGTTATTATGACTAGCAGCTTTGACATGATGTAGGCTGAATAGATGAATCCAAACCTAAGTGGACACTAATACAGGCTCTTTTCAATGCAATGAAAACAGCAGTTTCAAACTGTTTCCCATTTGCTACTCACATTAAAATTGTCTGGGTAAGAAAGAATAACTCAATTTTTTTTATTAGTAACCCTATGTTTAAATGTATTAGCAGATTTCCTGACTTGTAATGGTGCAAAAACATTGAATTTGGTCTGAGTCTGTTGGCAAATTGTACAATTTTCTTCAAATGGAATATTATGTAATTTTTCTCATGCAAATTTTGGTAAAGTGTTTGAATCTTTTAAAATCACGTTGTTCGCAAGAACGGACCATTTGCTGGTATGTAGACAGTTTTGGAGATTTAGTTTAATTTCTTTCCTATTTTTTTAAGTCACTCATCTTCATAAGCAGTTATCAGCTGCTTATTATTAGTCATTACAATAGTTTTCCATGATGTGTAGCCAAGGCAGAGTCTCAGGGAAGACTGTTCCTTTTGCCTACACTGTTTGTGAACCACTTATGAGGATGATCTTGGAACGTGGTGCTCCAAACATTTGGTCATTAAGAATTTCATGTTCTCCTAGAATGTTTATAGTAATCATATTATAAGCAAAGCAAATGTTAAAGTTGTGTCATATTTATTTTTTATCTACAATATCAAATCAAAGATTAATTTGATGTGCCGTGTTTTTCTATCATTTGATACTCATTATTTGTAGTAACTTTCTGTGTTCTAAGGGTTTTCCAATCAGTCTTTCAATGTCTGTCTGCTCCAGTTCCTTTTCTTGTGCGTTGATGTTCAGCTATACCCAATCAAGCTTCTCTGGGTTATTCTCTTCATTATAAAAATAAAAGGTAACAATAATCACTGAGATATGTATTTAGTGACAAAGATCTTGGCTTGGAAGATCAAGAAGTTTGTGTTTTAAGGAATTCCAATTAAATTTCTAATTTTAACACTTGGAAGTGATGTGAAAATATGACTTTGCAATATTGTTCAGGCTGGGAAAATCATTCAAGGAAACTGCCATATCATTATTTCTTTTCATAGATGGAAGGCATTTAGCGTTGTGAGACAAAATATATGATACCCAGTTACATTTTAATTTTGCATAAGCAATAAATCCATTTTAGTATAAGTATATCCCAAATATTGCATGGGGTATGCTCATACTAAAATGGATTGATTGTTTATTTGACATTACAGTTTAACTTAGTATACTCTATTTGTGCGTGTGTGTGTGTGTGATAAATTTTGAGCCCTAAATAAAAGCAAAGCATTTAGAAGTCAGTAAATATACCCTGGATAATAATCTAGCGATCTGGTCATCTAGGCTTTGTTCCAAAATTTCATATAACAGTGAGCCAAGTTTTTTTTTTGTTTTTTCATTTCTGCATTGGTAATAGGCTTTCAACTACTTTACTGAAACACTTTAAAGATAATTTTAATTTAGGCAAATTTACCTTAGACATTCAGAAATTTTTGATAGCAAGTTACATACAAGCAAAACCTGAGAGAGTGATACTCCAAAGACTTATTTAAGGTCTTTTGAAGATGGAAAATTCAACTTCCTTGAGTTGAGAAAGACAATGACTTGCCATACTATGAGATAATTAATGGAATGATTTCATCATTTATAACGAATTGCATGAGTAAAGCAATAGCTTTGCTCTTGATAGAAGATTGAACTTCCTTGTAGACAGTAAAAGTCAAAAGTATGGTTTGATGTTCAAAAAGGTCATAGAGCGACAGGGGACAGGGATTTAAAGGACAACTGACTAATTCAAATTTGTGTGCAAAACTCATATGAGGTAAGAAACATGTGACTTCAAGCTTCACAACTAGCACTGTTAGAAGAGTTGTTAGAGGCTGAGTGAGCAACTTTTCCTTAATGACTTTTTCCCCAGAGCTTTTCATTGCTTTAAAACTGATGATCTAGATGTTCCTGGAGGTTTGTAGTGTACTATCTTTTAAATGAAAAAGTAAAATTCAACCACAAATTATATTTTCAGAAGTTTTCATAGTAAATATAATTTAGACTTTTGTCTGGTTGTCATACTGAGTAATGTTTAAGATACAATGTGATGAGAGCAGCAATGTGATGGCTGAAAGTTGGGTTATAGCTAAAGTAGAACTGAAATATTTTATTTTTAGGTATAAGCATGAACGAGGAATTGGTCTGTTTTTTTTTAGCATAGTTTAATAAATTACATTAGGTTATTCTTCTTGAGTTAATACATAAAACTTACCTGGAACACATAATAAATTATTATTTTATAGGCAAGCTAATTTATAGCCTTCCTCTTCAGTGCCACCCAAGAAATAGAAATATTGAAATATTTTTGGATCCCAAGTTTCAGTTTGATTTTATTGTTGCACATAGCAGACACAAAAGAAGTTTTAAATCAATTGTATACATTTTCTCTATCTTTCTCTCTAGCTAGAAGAATTAGAAAAAGTTACCCCTCTAAGTAGGAGCATACAAGTTGAGGAGTATATTTTAAAAAGAGGTGTGTCCTTGATGGGTACAGTGCTTGCTTCAGGAAGCAAGGCTCTTTGAGAAAAAATGCACTGGCTTATGCTTCTCTTGTAACATATTAACAGGATGCTATTGTGTAGGGCACAAAATATCCACCATATCTGGCAGGCCTGCTCCAGCAGACCTGTTTGCTTTGTAAGTTTCTTCTGACCTAAATCCCCATTGCTACCTTTCTCTTGTACCTCATTTTTTTCAGAGCAATTTGCAATTCAATATGATAGCCTAAATTCATTAATCTGGAGAAACATTGTAATTAGTTATTCAAAGAGAGGCTCAAAAACATTTTATACTAGCCCAGGGAAGTAAGTAACTGTATTAGTAAGACATTTAAGACATAGATACCTATTAGTGGCTCTTACTATTGATATTATTTAGAATAAAGTTAATTGTCAGAAATCTCATCTGAGGCATCCAGAATTTTCAGATCAGTCTTCCTTGCTGAGTAAAGATGAAGTTGATCAGCTCACTATTGATGTGTAAACTCCTTAGGCCATTAAGGAATAATGTAAAGTAATATATATTCTGTAAGTTGAGAATGTTTGACTTGGAAAATAAACAGCACTTTAAAATCTGTTTCTTTGTTACTTATAAAATATTCTATATACTTTATCTCCCTCAATATTCAAAATAATTTTGTGAGGCAAATCAGGCATTGTAACATGCAAAGAATTTTAATAAATCTGTTTTGTTCCATAAAATAGGAAATACTAGCTTGTCATCCAATATAGAAAGGAGAAGAAAATAAATTCTACTGGAAATTTAAATTTTAAGGATTTATTTCACCAAAAATTATTTCCCTACCATCTCAATAAATTTAAGAAATAAAAGAACAATTTATAGGAGCCGGGAGTGGTGGTACACTCCTGTAATCCCAGTACTTGGGAGGCTGAGAAAGGAGGATTGTTGGAAGTTCGAGACCAGCCTGGGCTACGAAGTGAACCCAAGGCCAGCCTGAACTGCATAGTGAGACCCTGTCTCAAAAAGACAGAAAAAAAAAACAACCAAAAAACAATTTATATCTGGGCATTCCAAAAAACATAAATATAAAGCCAAAAAAATTTTAAGACATGATAGTATTTTACTTCAAAGTAATTATATTGGCCCTGTCTTGTCTAATTTTGAATCAGGCAATATGGGATAGGAACACAGAATTAGTATTCTAAATTAGATTAAATTGATGCGTTGTCATCTTGTAGATGAAAGGTATTATTTGTTTGAGGGTCTTTATTTTGCTAAAAACAAACAAACAAACAAAAACAACTAAGTTTTCTTCTGTTTTTAAACAAGCGTTAGCACCTTACAACAGGTTAGACATTACCACAAGAGGTAATTATAGCTAACAGACTTTTCATTGTCACTTCTTTTTGAAAAGATTTTTTAGTGATGGTTCAATTGTGTTGAAATGCAACAGACATTATCAACTTGAGTGTTATTAATATAAATTTAAAATAAGATTTCACTAGAAGGATTTAGCAGGTCTTCAAATTTAGGTATACACAAAAATTGGAAACTAGATGGCTTAAGGATAATTCCATAATGCAGCAACTTGAAATTTTTAAAAAAATAATTTGTTATAATTTGTTTGTCCTATTTATTCTTTAAATGAAAGCAATAGTGAAGTAATCAATGACTGCTCCTGAGTATCTTCAGATAATGCATCTTTAATCTGTATTATTACAAAATCTCAAAACAAAATTTTCTAACATGATAATTGCGAACCATATTGCATTCTTGAGTGCAAAGTGGCTAAGTACAGAAAGTGATTATAAAACATTGCCTAGGTTGTTCAACATTCCAGGATGTGGAATGTTATGAAAAGTGTTCAGAATATTCTGTCAGCTTTTATATTTCATTATAAACTGTAAGAAAACATTTCTCCAAATGTTGGTAGTTGAGATTCTAGAGTGCAAGATGACAACCATACAATTCTGAAAACCTTTGAAAATTGTATTGTAAGTACTAACATCCATATTTCTCACAGTAAATACTTTAATCTAGAAGCATAAAAAAAAAAAACGGTAGAACTTATACAGACAAATTAAGTAATAAAGCCCCTACCAGTTTTAGAGGGTTTGCCTTAGAGTTTTACTTCTGTGTTAACATTTATCAAAAGAATCTTCTGAGCTCTCTCGAAAGTTTGGTTAAGTAGTATTGTCACTGGTCATGGAGAATCTGAATGCTAAACTCTGAGGCAGGTTGCAGTGTCTCAGAGACAGAAACCCAGTCAGAAAGGTGGCTGCTAAGAGAAAGGCCTGGCATTTTCTTCTTCTTCACTGCTTCTTAACCTCACATCCTCCAGGAGGAGTTCTGAGACCGTTGATGGCAATCATAGTTCATGGGTCCAAGCCTGTCTACTGCATGGAATTCTCATTATTTCAAGGGCTTTTTAATCAGTAAACAGTGGAAGACAATTACTGTATAGATCAGTTTAATTAGTTTATTTGATGCCTAGAGCATGTAAATTTGCAACTAGGTTGTTTCTGTTAGTTATTGAATCATAAATTAATGGCAGCATTCTGGGCTGAAAAAAACTGATGCTTAGTGCTTGCTAACCTACTGGTACAATTTTAATGGGTCAGGAACATTGGTAAATAGATCACTTGCACTTTGATGTCTTTTGTCCCACGTCAACCATAATTTATTTTTCACCATTTTTTATTAACACATTTCTATTTTTCCATTAAATGACCTAACCGAGGATATTGAAGTACAGAACTACCTAAAAATTCATCTATTTAATATATTGAATAAAATGTATTTATTTGTTTCATCATTATCTCATATGAAAATCTATGTCAAATCTATGTATGCTATATATACAAAATAATTTCTGAAGATGAGGCCCTTGAATTATAATTTTTTTTGTATTTTATAGTAGTCATAATTAGTGGTTTTAAATTTTGTTTCCAACTTGTTGATCCAGGGTATTGCCTCATTTTTATAGTCAATGCCTTTTTGCTACCCCAAACATGAAGCAAAGAAAACTCAGATTTTCTCCTTCTGAGAAAATGCAAATTAGTTGTAAATAAAACAAACAAAAAGGAAACAGAAGGAAACAAAGAAAGGGAATCTTAAAAGCTTTTGACTGGTTGCTTGAGCATTGTTCAGTGAGTCGACATACTACTATTCCCACCATGATTTTTAGAAATTGTGACAAGAGCCATCCACATTCCTTTGTGTGTGACCAGTGGCATATTTGTGAGATGACCAGCAGGGGCTGGGACTGTGTCTAGGCGCAGTTTTCTTTTGTGAAGTTAATGGGCACATATGGGGAATGAACAAGCTTTACCATTCTTGTGGACTCCTCCCTCTTGCCTGGCCATGGATTTGAAAAATTGCCATTGAGATTAGAGTCAGTGTTTGTTTCTTTAGCAATATGTATCTATATCTATTTATCTAGCTAGCTATACATATATATATGTATGTCACCAGGCGTGTTTAAGGTGATATTAGACAATGAAGCCTATGCTGCTAATTTTAACATTTTTCTCCTTACCTATTATATCTGGTGCCTTTACTCACCTGATTGATGTTGGACCATATAAGAGTAATTTGTTTGAGATATACTTTCTTCACAATAGAAAATAAAATAACCCACTTATGCCAAAATTTGTAATTTTTTGAATTTTTATCTGTTACCTACAAAAATTCAAGGAACAAGAATTTGAAGAGAAAAAATTTTACTGTGTTCCATCGTTATGTGCTTTTCCAAAGGTGTAACACTAGGCATAAAATGATTAATCCTATAGCTTCTAAAA
>RJWT010002924.1:0-38501 GCA_004365215.1 Cuniculus paca
AGGTATGGATCACCTTGACCATCCTAATCTCCTATAGCAAGAGTCACTGATCCTTAAGAATGTTCACCAGCTATGTGACTCGCTTCCCTATTCATCCCTGATTTGGTCAATTTTACCTGAACAATTAATCTTATTGGCTGACCATAGTTCTGTCCCACCTCATGCCCATTTGCCTTGTGAGTTCCCAGGTTTTCCCCATCTTGGACCCACCTCATCTCATGGTTTTACCCTATAAAAGTCCCTAGAAAAGCCAGTGTCTTTGGCAATCTACTCAGGACCCCTTCTAAGTCTCTCTGTCAGAGAGAAGTTTTGTTTCTTTCAATAAATACGTCCTGCTCATAATCTCCGTTTTTCCTAAAATTCATTCTTCCATTTTAGAGAACACGAACTTCTGTCAAGCATCTAGTAGGTTTGGAGTTTCAGTCCCTATATCACAACGACTTTGGTAAATTTGTTTGTTAAATAGATATGTGGTGGAATTTGAGGATTTTCTACATATAACATCATGTCATTTGCAAATAGAGAAAACTTGACTTACTTGTTTCTCATTTGATGCCCTTTACTTCTTTCTCTTGACTGATTGCTATGACTAAGTGTTCCAGTACTATGTTGAATAAAAGTAGTAAAAGTAGTCAAGTTTGTCTTATTCCAAATCTTACCGAGCAAGCTTTCAGCTGTTCCCTATGCAGTACAATGTTAGCTACTGGGTGATTATAAATGACCTTTGTTATATTGAAGTGCATTCTTTCATTGTCTAATTTTTTCACTGTTTTTATAATGAATAAATGTTTAGTTTATTAAATGCCACTTCTGCCTCTGTGTGATCAATTTCTGTATGTTGAACCATCCTTGTGTTCCTAGCGTGAATCCCACCTGATCATGGTTAATGATCCTTTTATTATAAGATTGAATGTGGTTACTTAGAGTTTTGTGAACTTTTACACCCATGTTCAGCTAAGTGATCCATCAATTTTTATTTTTGTGCTGCCCTGTTTTGTTTCCCAACACTGGTCATTCAACCAAGACCCTTGCTTATGATGTCAAATGATGGACTACTAAGGCAAATCCTCATTTCTTTTTCTTTCTTTATTTTTTATATTGACACAAAGTCTCATTAAGTTTTTCAGGTTGTCCCTGAACTTGAAATTCTCCTGCCTCAGTCTCCCAAATTATGAGATGACAGGTATGTACCACCATGCCTCAAAATTTTTTCTTTCATTTTTAAAAAATTGTATCATTGTCTGATTTTCATATCTGGTTAACTGGGGACAAGTCTTATTACACGTATGGAAGAAGTCCCTCTTACTTTTTTAGAATAATTTTAACAGAATTGTCACTAGTTATTTTTTTAAATGTCTCATAGAACTCATCAATGAAACTATCTGGTCCTGAGCTACTTTATTTTTTTAATCAGGGACCTGGCCAAGATCTCCAATCTCCCAAATGAGTGTACAGCGAAAGTTTAAATAAATTAGACAAGTGCTATGATTTTAGGCCTCCAGGAGGGTCAAAACCCTCTAACAGAGTTCAAGACTTTGTGGACTGAGACAAAGAATGTCTCTGGGTGGCCCACATTTATTTAGTTTTCTAACAGTGAAGGGATTACAGTGGAAAACTCAGGGAACTGAGCAAGGTCTTGGGGAGAGTTCAAGGACTTTTCCAAGTAAAAGATTATGTTAACAAGGAGAAGTCAGCTACAGTCTTTATTTAGTTAATTGGGGTAGGACCCAGGTGTCCTCATCTGTGGTCTTATCTCGCTCTTTGAGGTGTCCCTTTGTTCTCGGGTCAGCCTTGCCAGGCCATAGCACAAGCCTACACATGTGTTCAGTTTCCAGCTTCAATGGCTTCCAACATTTTTTAATGGATTTTTTTTTTTTTTACCACAGGGTCTTACTATGCATTTGGGTTGCCCTTGAACTTATTATGTAGCTCTGACTGGTCTTAAACTTGCTGAGATGCTCCTACCTCAGCCTTTTTTGATCTGAGCTATTCTTTGATTAAACACTTTGTATGATTAATTCAATATTGCTACTCATTTTTTGGTCCTTTCAAGTTTTCTATTCCTTCATGACTTAATCTTAGGTGAATATTTTCAGGAGATTGTCCATGTCTTCTAGGTGATAAAAATTAGTTGGCATATGCTTGTTATGAATAATCACTAACAGTCCTTTGAATTTCTTTGCTGTTAGTTATACCTTCTTTTTTATCTGTAACTTTATTAATGTCAGTATTCTATTTTTCTTAGTTAGCTTACTTAAGTTTTTGTCTGTTTTCATGCATCTTTTCAAGGAACTACCTCATGTCACCAATATTTTACATGTTTTTAAGTATGTATTTCATTTATTTTTGTGTTGATAAGTTTTTTGTCTGCTACAAAATTAGGAGTTTGTTCTTATTTTACTCATTTCTTGAAAAGAAATGACAGTTTGGTTATTTGTGATCATTCTGCTTTTTGATGTAGGTGTTGATTTTTATCAACTTCCTTTTAGTTCTGCTTTCGCAGTGTCATATATTATATCTTTTAATATGTTGTGTCTCTATTCTCATTCATTTCAAGACATTTTTTAATTTCCTTCTTAATTTCTTTTTTGATCTATTGGATAAAATTATGTTCTTCTAAGTTTAAATTTCTTTATAATTTCCAAAGTGTTTCTTGATATTCATATCTAGATTTTTAGTATCATGGTAAGAAAAGCTACTCACATTTTTAAAATTTGTTTATGCTTGTTTTATCGTCTACCATAAGATATATCCTGGAAAATGTTCCACATGCTGATGAGAAGAATGTGTGTACAGTTTTATTAGCTGAAATGTTTCATGGAAGTGTGCAAGGTCTATTTAATCTCTGTAAAATTTTAGTCTTCTGTTTCTGTGTTGATTTTCTATTGGAAAACCTACCCATTACTGATCACTTGCTGTTAAATAACCATCTGATAGCGTTTAGATCTAAAATGTTTCCCCAAATGTCCCATGTCATCAGACGTAGGGTCTGGATGGCAGAAGTGGGTCACTGAGGGCTATAACCTGGAAGTGTGTATTCTTGCTCCCAAATCTTCCCTTTATTCTCTGCTTTCTGGCTGCAATAGGTTCAGCAGCTCTCTTCTGCCAAGTCCTTCTGCTAAGCCCATTTGTAATACCCTTCCACTGTACCACTATTCTTTTGCGGCCAGCTCTGGATTGAAACTCTTGAAAAAGTGAAACAAAATAAACCTCTAGCCTTTCAAGTTGCAGGTGTTGGATATTTTGTCCCAGCAATAAGAAAATGACTAATATATCATTTATTATTTTACTGTAATCTGTCTTCTTTAGGTCATTTCATGTTTGATATATATATTTGGGTGCTTCAATATTAGCTGCATATGTAGTCAGACTTCACTGTATTAGTCCTTTTAACAATATATAAATATATGATGAGTTTCTTTTTCTCTCTTGTTTTGGTTTTTTATTTAAAATTAATGTTATTTGATATGAGTATGTCATCTCTTTTTTTTGTTGATTCTGTTTGCCTGGAATACTTTACTCCATTGCTTCACTTTAGTCTATGCATGTCCTTAAGAGTAATATGAATTCCTCATAAGCAACTGTCTTGGTTACTTTTCTTTCATTGCTGAGACAAAATACCCAACACCCAAAATTAGGGAAAGGAAGGTTTATTTCTTACAGTTTGGAGGTTTCAGTCCATACCCAGCTGGCTCCAAGGAAGGGTGGTGTGGCTGAGGGGGCAGCTGTTCATGATGGCGCACAAGTGGCAAGAACAAACAGCAAAAAGAGGAGTGGCGAAAGAGACCCCCCAACAGTAGCCATGCCACAGCCTCAACATTCGACTGCCTTGAAATTTCCTTTGCCAGATTAATCAGTCTGCCGTCCTTAATCTCAGTCTCAGGCAAAGTCTCTGGACATGAACAAAATGCAGACAAACTTTCTGCTAAGCCATAGCATGCATCGTGTGGAGTCCAACAACCAACGCAGTCTTTCTTTCCAGCAGAAACCTCCTGAGTCTGGTCTTTACTGGTAGGCTCTCTATCAGCCTTCTGGTCTCCTGAGCTCTGACCAGAATCTCCCCTACAGAACAGCTTAAGCTGTTCCAGCTGTATGCATTGAGGCAACATCTCTGAACCTTTCCAAACTCTTCCTGCAAGCCATTCCCAAAGGCTCTTGAACCACATGGTCAGGTACAGTCACAGCAACAATCCCACTCCACTGGTACCAAACTTTTGTTATAGTCAGGGGTTGTGGGGAGAAAGATTACAATCAGGACACAGAATTTATATTATATATGATGGTTACCCAGTGTTAGACAACAAAGTGCAGGAAATCAGTCCACAACACCAAAGTCTATTCTGGGAAGGCCCAAAAGGCCAGGAGTGGAAGCTAGAAAGGATGCCAGCAGGATGAAGAATCTGTGCTAGTAGGTTGAGGGTCCTATAGTGGAGCCAAAAAGCGATGCTTAAATAAGAACCAGGGCTCCCTGAAAAGTACCACAGCCATCCTCAGTGACAATGAGGTCTCGCGCTCCTCTGATGATAACAGTCAAGTACATGCCAGGAAGCCAGCATGACTTCTCCTGGAATTTAAACAGCAACCATCTTCTCCTCCAGAGCCAGGAAGCGATGCTCAACTTAAGGACCATAGTTCCCCAAAATTAACCACAGCCACTCTCAGCGACGAGGTCCCGAGCTCCTCCGATGATAACGGCCAAAGTCGTATTGGGGAGCCAGCCAGTCTGACAAACTCCTCCAGGAGAACCAATGGCTCCAAACAGCAGCACTTAGGAGAACCCACAACACCTCTGCTCTTCCTCTCCACGTCTCTCTTTATACTAGCAACCTTCCTCAGGTGGGTGGTCTAAATGCAGCACCATGCCAATTTAATTCAGCTGGTGCCAAGTTGACCACCAGTTTTTAATCCATAATAGCAACATATATTAAGATATTTTTAAATCAATTAAGTCCATGTCTTTTAATTAGAGCATTTAATCCATTTATATTAAATGTAATTTTTTACAGATGAGGTCTTAACACAGTGATTTTGTAATGTGTCTTTTAATTTTATTGTAGTTCCTTTCTTTTCACTTTTATAGTATTTGTGATTAAGAGAATTACTGTCTTAGAATTTTGGTCCTTACCATTGTAAATTTTTGCTTTGGTATTATCATGAAGCTTACATAATCATTTTTGGTTATAACAATGTCTTTTAAAGTGATAGCAAGATAAAAAGAGAATCAGTAAAATAAAATATATCAGTAGGAAAACTCTATATTACACTCCATTCTTCACTGTTCGGTGAATTTTTTGTGTACCAATTTCCATCTTTCTATATTGCCAATATCTTATCCCATAGATGCAGCTAATATTGCCTTTACTTTTCATCTTCATATTAAAGATATAAATGTTCATATACCACATTTTAATGTTGGAGCATGCAGAATTTGCCTGCAGAGTAACTCTTAAATATGAGTTCTATACCTTTCAATATTTTCTCAGTATTGTCTCTTTCAGTTTGAAGAATTCCTTTAGCATTTTTTGTAGGGCAGATCTAGTAAAAGTGCATTCTCTAAGCTTATATTTGACTGAAAAGTCTTTATCTCTCATTCATAGCTTATTGTTCCAGTATTCTCAGCTGGGAGTATTTCATCTTGTTTTGATTTTCTTCGATATTGTGAAAATCTCATGCCATCTGCTCCCAGCCAATAAGACTTCTACTGAGAGGTCTTTGTCAGGCACACTGGGATACACATTTATGTTGTTTCTTTTCTCTTGATGTTTTGATTAGTTTCCCTTTACCTTTCATTTGAGAGCGAAATTACAAGACTGATTGAATTAAATATAACACTGCAAGCACACCCCCAGCACTTTGTGCATCATTTTCACTATTAGATGAAGTCTTAGTTTCCCGAATACTCTTTTAAGTTTGCTGTGTGACATCACTAAGGAATTAAAAGATTAGATGTTTATTATACTCTACCAAATCTAGCTTTGTTTGTACCTGTTTTCCAATAAATTCTAAGCACTCTGCTTATTTTCTCTGAGCCTGTAGCTTCTTGCACTATTTCAGCACTGCACGACACCCTAAATTCAGGTTTATTGTTTGCTTTCGGTATGATTTCATTGTTTCAGCATTAGAGGGTAATCCAAACCCAGGTTTCTCTCAAATCTTCAGTTGATTTTTGCTTTGTATTGTTTTTTGTTTACCATGAATTGAAGGAATACCTAAAAAGCGGTTTTCACCCAGCCAAGCATCTTCTTGGCGATAGGCAAAATTGGCTTGAGAGTTGGGTTCATAATTACACACAGAATGGGCTTCCATGGTCAAAGGCCTGACACTGGACCACAAATTTAAAGTTTGGATTAATTCCCTTTCCTTTCCCAGAGTAGCCTATATTTCTCTTAAAACTCTTTGGATTAGGGGCTGGGGATCTAGCTCAGCAGTCTAAGCATCTGCCTGGCAAGCGCAAAGTTGTGAGTTCAATCCCTGGTGCCGCAAAAAAAAAAAAAAAAACTCTTTGGATTTAAGAGAACAGTGATGTCTTGCTGGCAATTCTTTTCTTCCTTCATTCTTTTACGTGTCTTTTCTTTTTGTTATGTTGAAACCAGGCAATATGTTCTCTCTCTCAACTTCCATTGCTCTTGTGTAGATAGCTCAGTGTGTGAACAATTACTCGAACTGAGATATTTGTGGGGAGATGATCCCTGGGGGAATCTCATTCAGTCGATATCTTGTTTCACCCACACATTTGAAAACTTTCTGATTGTCATCTAGAGTTAAGAAAAATACAGACAATAAATAGAAAATTATTTTGAGGACAAAATAAAAAATATTAGATATCAAATTGTTTATTATATGCTTAAACATGTTAATCTGTGTGTATATAATACGTATATATATGTATAATATTGAAGTTTATGAAAACAAAATTTGAGAAGTGAAGGTTGGACAAGGAGGAAATGAAAAAATATAAATATTTGATTTGTCATTTTGTTTTTCCCCCAAAGTTTTCCTGAATGCTGAGAATCTGTTTTTTATGTATGGTTGTTTAGCAGCAGAGCTGCAATAGGGAATTGTACACTTATGAGTTTAAAGATTTTTTTTCCTCAGTAAAAACCAGCAAGGGAATGAGGTAAGTCAGGAAAGTGAAAAAAGCAGTCAAAATGTGGTTTCTGGTAAAGGCTACATTTTCTCTGATTCCCTGAAAGCCATGTACTTTAGATGGCAAGAGAGTTTGCCATGTCATGAGTCAGAAAGTAGGAATTTTGTTTACTTGCAACTTTCCAGTTTGACATTGACTATGGGTTGCAGGGTATACAGGGAGCATGCACATTATATAACCCTCTGTCACTTCATGAAGGTAAGTGGAGTGGCGGTATCAGTCAGTGTTTTACTAGAGAAACAGATAAACACACAATATAAAGTGTATTAGAATTTACAAGATTCCCTTACAGTGATTACCCACAGAGTTGGATGAGGAGGAATGTATAAAGTGCCTACACACAGGAGACTGAAGGATTCAGTTCAAGATCTGGAACTCACTGCAGTGTCCCATTCAAGTCTGTATCAGGAGGTTGATGGGTCTGCAATGGAAGGCTGAAGAGTCTATGCCAGAAGCCTGAAGAGTCTGTGTTGGAAGCCAGGAGATGGTGTCCAAGCTAAAGGCAAAGACTGAAGTTTCTCTGAAGAAACAGAAGCAGGTCATTCTTCCTCATTTCCCTTTATACCATTCAGGAGCTACTCTAGGGTGGGATTTCCATACTATAGGGTATGAAATTGCTGATTTAGTTAAGTTCTTAATTAAACTTCTTAAATTGATACAATCACTCAACCATTTCACATGGCTAACTTTATGTGTCAACTTGATTGGACTGTGGTATGCCCAGACATTTGCCAACACATTAATCTGGGTGTGTTTGCAAGGTTGTTTTGGGGTAAAATTTGCATTTGAACTGATAAATGGAAAAAAATAGATTATCTGTTGCCCTCCCCAACTTGGGTGAGGTTCGTCTAATCAGTTGAAAGCTCAAAGAGCACAGAAAGGCTGGCTCTCTGTATGTAAAAGCGAACTCTTTCTGCTTGATTGTTTTTGAACTGGGACATTTATTTTTGTTTTTGTTTTTGTGTTTGTGTCTGTTTTGTTTTTGTTGTAACTCTTTAAATGATAATATTACCTCTTCTTGAGTCTCAAACTGGCTATCCCATAAACTGAAACTTATACCATCAACTGGAGCTGGAGTCCTAGCTGATTTCAGATCTTGGAAATTTTTGGCTCCCATATTCGTGTGAGTCAATTCCTAATAATAATTAAAATATCTTTTTCTATGTTAATGCAATTGGTTATGTTTCTCTGGAGAATTCTGGCTAATAGAATGAGAGAAAACTTCCATAGTCTAAGTGAAATTCTAGAAAAAATATTGGTCAGTGTAAAGTATTAACAAAAATACCTCCAGGAAGCAGTAAGCACATTCCTGGGAGACTTGACTGAGTCATCAATGACATGTGCTACCACTATACATCTTGCTCTTATCATATGATACATGCTATGCTAGTCTGTTTTGTTTTGTTTTTGTTTGAGGCAGAGTCTTACTATGCAGTTCAGGCTGGCCTTGAACTCACCATGTAGGCCAGGCTGGCCTTAAACTCATGGTGCTCTTCCTGTCTCAACTTCCCAGGGTCCTGGGATTACAAGCATGTGCTATCATGCCTGACTACACTATCTTTATATATTCCAGCAAATATATCAGCTATAAAAAGCATCTCTATCCATTCATTTTTTTTGCTAGTACATGTCTAATGTGACTAAATTTTTATTAACATTTCTTACATTTTATTTTCAGCAAGGCTATTTCTTCTGTTAAACTATTACAGTGCTATTTGAAGAAAACTCATTTACAAAGATGTAAAAAAGAGGAAATAATGATAATCTATTATTTGAAGGTATAACAAAGTTTGCAATACATTGTTACTTACTTCTGAAAGTGCAAAAGCTTTTTACCATGAAAACTAGGCTCCAACTCTAGGACCAAAAGTTTCTTAGAGATCAACTTATGCAATGTAATTTACTTCATACAGTGGGAGAATATAAAGCCAGCTGATGAATAGAAGATATATGTGACAAGACTTCTTACTTTACATTTTTAAGTTTCAACACCTTGATCAGCAATTATTTTTAGTTTGAACTTAGTATAAAGTCATTTATATACAATACATTTTTAATGTTGAAATCTTATTGCTCATGGCTTTAAATTCAACTCAGAAAATGCCTCGAATGCAATTTTCTAGTAAATGTTTTATTAAAAGGAATGTGTCCTTTATATAGAGCAGATTATTGTGAACAAAATATAGTCATGATTTTTAAAATAGTTTATCATTACACAACCTTAATAATAATGATATTGATAGCAACAACATAAAAATCATAGGCATATTAATCTATAAATAATTCTGTGAAGGCAATATTTTATTATCCTATTTATATGAGAAAACTGGTACCTGAACTCAGTCACTCTGACTCACAAAACTGCCTTCTCAACCACTATGTACTGCAGTATACTCTAAGCACTTGAACTACTAACTGCCCTTCAGAGCAGTTACATACCCACAAATCATTTTCATGTTTTCAGAAGTTCATATGATGTGATAATTAAATTGAAAAAATAAATAGTACTTCTTTACTTTCTTATTTTGCATATGAAAACAAAATAGCAGACAGTGAGTAGAATAACCTAGCGATCAAATGAAAGCTATGAGTTTTAGTGCACCTTTTGATCATTTTCGAATAATACACCTTGCTATTTAAAAGACAACAGTATGATCCATTTTCAGAGGGCATATCAGTGGCACTGATTTTGCATAAGTGAAGGTTTACATAGGCTTTCATTGTCATTCCTATGAGAAAGTACAATGGCACAGAAATCAGAGGACTTGGGACTTAATTTCCACTTTGTGAATAGCCATTTGGTTTTAGTCACACATTTAACTCACTGAGAATCAGTTTCTTCACCTTTAACCTGAGAAAGTTTGAATTTTGATCCATATCAACTTGAAGATTCCCTCTAGATCTATTCCAATAGCCCCTGATTCTATGACCTACACCTCATTAATAATGTGTTAATGGCCATAATTAGACCCAGATTAAAGATATGGATTGCTTTTTGCATGTGATAGGGACTGTTGAATTGTGGCTGTTTTCTTTCTCTATGCCTTTTTAGAAAACTTTGCTTTTAGCTTAGAATAAAGATGAATGGATTGGTTAGAGATAGTTTTAAAATTTCTAAATTATTTAACAAGCTAAATTATCAGGATTAAAGATGATTACTTAATGAATATCTAAATTTAAAAGCAAATTTAAATCAATCAGTCTAGTAGGTATTCTCTTTGTGAACTAGAAAGACAAACAAAAGACATTATCATACTTTATGCATGGAGAAAAGTTTTATAATGTGCAAAGAGAGAAGAATGACTTTGTTCCTATCCTTAGGAAAAAATACCTACCCTTACTTGGTATGCATTTACTGTGATCCTTGAAGGGTGTGCTTAAGTAGTTGGAAGCAGTTTGTCACATTTGGAAAACACTGAATTAGGGAAGTTAAGGGAGGTATCTGCAAAAGTGGAATAAAAATGAACTTTTTTGCAGAGAAAAGTAGCTTAGTTACAACTGTCTGAACTCAGATGTCAGTCCATCCCCAAGCAGGATAAGTGTGGGTGATAGATGGAAAGGATATTTTAAAATCTGCTTGAGCTTGCCAATCTGGAAGTTTGCCCAGGAAAAATAGCCAAAAAAAAAAAACCATGATGGAAACAAGCAAATTTATGCAGACCTTGAGAGTCACACAAAGTAACTGGGCAGAAGCCCATCACTAAGTAGATAGAGATTTCATGATTAATAATTACTGTGACAGTTATTTTAACTGTCTTTTCTCTGATGTCAGTTGCAGTGACTAAATAAGTACATGTATTAGTTTTATGGAATATCATGATGGAAAAATACTTTCTTCACATGTCCTTTTAAAGCTTATCCTGCTTTCTTGCACCTAGTTGAATCTAAATCCTTTTTCAAATATGGCTATGGCTTCAAGTAGAAGTGGTGGAACTACGTCTTTCTCTAGTCATGAACATTTCATTTTGAGTTGTCAAGAAAAGCAGAAAAGTCAAATGACATATTTCTTTAAAATAAAGAATGACTACTGTTGTCAATTATGCAAAGTATTTCTTATAGTATTATGTTTTTTCTTTAATATAAATATTTTTTCTCAGAAAAATACTGTTAACACATTGAGGGATACACTGTGTATTAAAATAATGGTGGTGTTCACTGACTATCTTTTGCAGATATCAGTTGAATCATTATGATTTATTCTAAATGAGATATTTTAATGAAAATATACTGCATGAACTAACCCACTTACAGTAATAGGATAACAGTTTCAAATGGAGACAATATGATGTTAAAGACAAGAATATGATTTAGTGTTAGTGCCAGAAAATCTATAGTTTTAATGTTTAGAATCACTACATGTGATATGAATGATTAAATTTTAGAGGATAAATTAATTTGTAAGAGATTTTTTTCAGTGATTTAACTAAAATTTCTCAATAGAGTTGAAGAATAAAAATATGCCAAAACATTTCAGTAATTTGTTTTCAATGAAAAAAGAGCTTTATGGTAGAGTTATTGTTTTTATAGACAATAAAAGTGTTGAGCTAATGAAAATATTCCAGATGGAGTTAAGTAATCATATTTAATTTTGAAAAAATATTCAATATTTTTTATTGATATAGTCATTCTGAAAACTTATTAATGTGAAATACTAAATTCTAGCATCTCACATTACAGTGCCGTTTGAGGATAGGCAGATAAGCAAGACAAGGTTATACTTATTAAAATTGAAAAATTAAAATATAATGATATTCAGAGGAATGAAAATAGAATAGAATATTTTGAAGGTTTATTTAGTCTGTACTCTTTTAGAATATGTTAGTATTGATGCACTTATTTTAAATAAAAGACCAGCATTAGCACTATCAGCCCAACTATTATGGATCACTCCGGATAACCTGATAGCAATTATCACTGCATATTGTCAATGAAGCTATTGTTTAAAATTACAGGGTGGTGCAGTTTGAAAAGAATTCTGACAAACCGTATGAAATTCAAAGAAGCAATAGGCAAAATAAAAGTGATATTTAAGAAAAGGTTTCACTACCAAAATGTTAGAAATATTCTCTTTTACCTTACTTAGCATAATTTAAACACCTCAAAATTTAATATAGTTTCTACTTTATTCTTTTTATGATAAGTAGCATAGCACATAATTTACCTTTGGAAAATAATTTTTATTTCAATTTTATAGTTAGAAATAGACACTGTAGATAGATTATTTTATTTTGGTAACTCACATTCAAACTTTAATGAAATAATTGTGTATTTGGTTGTTTCATGACTGCTATTAAGCAACTACTATTTCCAAGATTATAAATTTTATGAATACTGGGTTGGTGTTTGCTTTCTGAACCACAGCTTCAGAATATAACTTCAGACTCCACATGACAGGCAACTGTGCAGTAAGAAACTGCTGATTGATTGAATGAATGCTTGGCCCTTAGCTAGTGAACAGGAGGAAATGGAATTTAAGTCAAGTGACTCAGTGCTCAGGAGCTAATTAGAATTTGTAAGTGACAGAGTACAGTCATCAAATTCATGGGAAAATTTCATAGTGAATTCCATCATTACCATTGAATAAACCATGTACATTATAAGTAGCTTTTCCAAATCACTCGGTTTTTCTGTTTTGTGATTTCATTGTTTCCTACATATGGAAATGTTTTATACTTTATGTTGCATATTATGATCTTAAGAGAATTCATTAAATGAGTCAACCAAGTCTCAGGAAAAAATTAGATTTTTCATAATTTACTTTTTAAATAGTCTATAATCTCAATTGTACATTAAACTATCCATTCTATTCAAAGGAAAAGTAGTGGATCGAACATAGGCGGTATCAGCCTTTCCTATTTCAACACCTGAATCATCAGTTAAACAATTCAAATACTGTTAAAAATTAAGTATTCCTAAATCCGCTTTAGGTTCTGAATGTTTATTGAATTAACAACATTCAAATGATGTACATTTTATCCCTTTTAATTTTGAAAACAATTCCAGGATATAAATTAACATCTTTGAAGGATAAAGCAAATATGACAAAGAAGAAATTTAAACCTAGTTCTTCCCCTATAAAATACTTAATCTAAGGATTATTCTACAGTAAAAGAAACTTGATTATAGTCCTTCCCAAATTAAATACTTAAATGAATATTCCACAGTAAAATATAGTTTTGTGCATTTCAAAATATATTCTGAACATAAAATATGAGTATAAATTACTGTGATTTATACTCTCAAAATAATGTGTACAATACAGGTTACCATAAATGTCATTTAAGTCAGACTTCGGAACCCTGCAACTGGGGAAAAAACTCCTGAGTTCATATGAAGTTCTACAAATGTTCAAAACATCTAAATTATCCCAGATATACAGAATTATAAGAACTTTGAAGAAAAATTTAAGATTTAACTTTTGACTTTGTGAGTGTTGGTTCTTTAAATAACACAATACTTTCATAATGTAGCTGTTGATATATTAACCAACAAGTGTAGGTGGAACTACCATGGGTGTTTCGAGAGACCTAGGTAATCATTCTCATTCTATTCTGGAGCTGGAACACACTAGTATTGTCCTTCTTAGTCATCCACCTGGGAAGGAAGGTCATATGGGGTACATATGTACTTGTGATCCAACACTTATTAAAAAATATTTTTTTCTCCCTGCCTGGCAAGTGCAAGGTCGTGAGTTCAATCCCTAGAACCAATAAATAAATAAATAAAATTAAAAAATTAAAATAAAAAAATTTTTCTATTTGGCAAAATGCATACCAAAGAATATTTCCAGATTAAATTTTCCAGCCTTTTTGGTTGCTAAAAGACAAACATTTGATCACATATCTTCCAGTGAAATGCACCTCTCCAATATTTTAACTCAACAAGAGAAAAAGAGGAAACCGACTTCATGAGAAATTCCTATTTGGTAAATATGACAGAGTTCGGCATAGAAAATGAGTCTGAGAAACAACTGTAACAGAATGGCTGATGCTTGAATCCCACACTCATGTTTTATGACCCCTATACTGGGATCAAGTCTGTGAGTAGGTTAGAGGTGTGACTTGGATGTTATTCATGACTGTGTAATCTCTTTACATTATTTTCTGGTCTTCCTGGAACTTCTTAGGAGTAGTTTATTTCCTTCCATTAAGTCCTTTTCTGTATCACTTAGTTTTTCCTCACTGTAGCTAGTAAACATAACTAAAATAAGCCCATGCCACACAAGCTTACTTTAGAAAAATTGACTCTCAAAAATATCCACCACCTCCTCCTCAGAATCCGAATATACGAACATGCATGATAAAAAGGGATTTTGCGATTGTGATTAGAATTACAGACCTTGACATGAGGCAATTTTCCTGGATTTTTCAGGTATGCTTATTCTAGAAATAAAAAGTAGAAAACTTTCTGGTACAGGCCAAAGAGAGCGTCAAACAGATGTGATAGAAGAGGCAGGAAAGTTTTAAAGCATGATACAGATTTTATCAGCTATTGCTAGATTTGAAAATAGAAGAGGAAGCCATGGACTAAGAAACAATAGTGATCTTCAGAACTAGTAACCTCTCTCAGCTGACAAAGAGAGAGGCCTTGTTTCTACCAACTGAATTTTCCCATCAACCTGAATGAGCAAGAATTGGCAGTATGGGTAGCCACTCTTTTCGGAGTGTTGAAAGAACTGTATGAAGGCAAGAACAAATTTACCAGCTCATTTTCAAAGGTCTCAGAGGGAATACTGTCCAGCCTTTACAGAAAACCGGGAATCATGATCTGATCTCTGGAGATATTGATAGGACACAGGCCAGATTCATAGACACAAAATAAAATGTTACAATGATCTGTTTCTTAAACAGTCCAAGTTAGCTATTATCAGGCTAAGAAGATTATTTAGTAAATGTAAACATTCACATCTATTTTATTTTCAGTTCCCATAAAATCAATATAAGAGCCCATTAGTTATACTATTTATGGTTTTTTAAAAAAATTTTTTGGTGCTGGGAATCAAACTCAGGACCTTGCACTTAGCAGAAAGGTGCTGTGCCACTGAGCTAAATCCCTAGTTATACTTCTCATCTTGATAGAAAAGGTCAGTGCCTTTCATCTAAAGTCATTCTTTTCTTTTCCTTTCTTATTTTTCAGTGCTGGAAATTGAAACAATGGCCCCACACATAAGCGAGTGTTCAACTACTAAGCTACAAAGCTGCAAAGTCTTATTCTTCAAAGCATGAATTTAAAAGCTTGTTTGAGTGTAGAATCTGAGACCCTATTTGATATCTACTGAATCAAAATCTGCATTTTGATGAGATTCCTCCTGGATTTACATGCAGCTTAGGTTTTGGGATGCAGTGACCTGAAGTACGAATGGTAAATATTAGAAAAGTAACCAAATGAAAATTTTAAATTAGAATTATTGCTCCAGTTAAAATGTATTAGAACTGGGTAAAATGGCACAGGCCTATAATTTCAGCTAATGAAGAGGCTGAGGCAGGAGGATCACAAATTTGAGGACAGTCTGGACAACTTAGCAGCACTTTGTCTCAAAATTAAAAAAAAAATTTAGAAAAGGGCTAGGAATATAGCTCAGTAGTATAGCACCTCTGGGTTTGAACATCAGTACTGCAAAACAAACAGAAAGGAAGGAAGGAAGGAAGGAAGGAAGGAAGGAAGGAAGGAAGGAAGGAAAGAGAGAGAGAGAAAGAAAGAAAGAAAGAAAGAAAGAAAGAAAGAAAGAAAGAAAGAAAGAGAAAGAAAGGAAGAAAGAAAGAAAGAAGAGAGGAGCTAAAAGATAAAAACTGTATTAGGCATTCTCTATTTTGTTTCATTATGTATAAAACTGGAGCAATACAATATCAAATTCATAGAGTGAAGTTGAAAACTTAATGACTCAAAACATTATTAGGTAATACATGTAAAGTTTTCTCCAACACGTCAATTATAAATGCATATAAATTATATAGTCAACATACCTTTTACTATCTGTCCCTCTACACAAGCTTTTCTCTTCCTATTTTTCCAAGGATCTCAATTCTGTAACACCTATATAATTAACTTTGAAACTCTGGTGCAACTAATCACTTGGTATAACAACTACAGTGGATCATGAGGAGTATTAACTTATTTATGTCATTTGGAGTGGAGGAAATGGCATAAGATAAAAAAGAATTCTACCTTACCCTACTTCTTAAGCCTAATATTTATTGAATTTTAATATAGATTAATTCATTGCCCATGAAAATTCTTCAGTTAAAATATTAAGCCCAGTAAAGAAATGTCTTCTATGGAAAAAAGACATGTATAAAAATCTAAAACGAGAAAGTATGTAAATTTAGACAAGTAGATTTTTATAACTTCTACAGAAATATAAGTAAAACATACAAAACTGAGGGCTTACTTTAGAAATCAACAGAACTTTGGCTTTAACTCTATTTTTCTTATTATGCAATACTTGGCAAACCTCTTAACTAATCTGAAGTTTAGCTTCCTCGTCTATAACTGTCTTAAAGAATTGTAGCTCTTTTTCATGTAAACACTGTATTCATGTTCTCTAGAACACATCAGACATAGAAAGAAAGCTATTTCTTTTTATCTTTTCAGACTGAGTTATATAAATTGGATAAGATATTTTACAAAATTGTATCTCTAAGTATTTAACCTGCATGTTTTCTGCATATTTTCCTTACCGTCTTCACATTATTTTTCAAGGCCACATTTTTTGCTCAATTTTCCCACAATAAAGCAAGAAGAAACACACACCAGTATATGACAGAAGGACTAAATCACAGGCTCCCAAGGCAGCCTCAAATTAGGCAAGAATGGAACTGCCTTATGGTAGAGGAGAGAATGGAGGGATACTAGGTAGAAGGTGTCCTGATGTGGAAGGGAGAAAAGGAAATAGTACCTAAGTTTTCAAGAGCTAGATTAATCACTAACAAAAGCCGAGGGTACCAAGAGTAGACATTGTATGATTTGTAAACTGTTTAATTTTTTAAGGTGTTTTTATCCAATACACATGGTCTGTCTCACTGAATGCTCCACATGACCTTAATAAGAATGTGTAGTCTACTATTGTAGGATGGATTAGTCTATAGATGCCATTATTGATAGTGATGTTGAGTTTAAGTCCCTAGCAATTTGTATTCAATGCAGCATTAACGATTGTTACTGGTTATTCCTGATGCAGGGATGTTTAACTCCACAGCTTTAATAGTAGATTCATCAACTTTTTCTTGCAGTTCTATCAAGCCCCCCCTTTTATGTAACATGTAATGTTAGACATATTTATGAGGTATAATTTTACATTTCAATTCATGTGTACAATACGTTTAAATCAAATCCAGGTAATTAACATTTTTATCAAGTTTTGAATCACATATTTTGGTGCTTTGTTTTTATGGACATACATAGGAAGAATTGTTATATCTTTGTGAAGTATTGATTTTTTTTGGTCATTGTGTAATGTCCCTATTCATTCCTAATAATTTCCTTCCCTTGAATTCTACTGCCTTTGAAATTAATATAGTTATTTCCACTTCTTTTTAATTAGTGTTAGTATGTCTTTTTCCATCTCTTTATTTTCAATCTATATATTTATATATATATATTTGAAGTGGGCTTCTTGGAAACATACATATTAGTTGAGTTTTAATTTTGATCAATTATGGAAAATTCTGTGCCATGCAGTTCTCATTTCAGATGCACTTCCTCAGATCTCAAATAAAGCTTCAGTTAATCAGTGTGATTAAGCTCTCATGCCATTAGCCAGTCATCACTTTATTCTATCATTTCGTTTTATGTTTTTCTTTATGGTACTTATTTTGTTGTCTTCTAATTTTTCCTAGAGTCTAAACATAGCACATAGAGACATTAAAAACTTTAGGCTAATTTTCCTTTAATGTTTAAGTAAGAGATTGAAGACACTTTTTTGGAATATGGTTGTGGTCATCAGCCTCAGAGGCAGCCCATAATGCATCTGTGCTTTTTTGTCATTCTTTTATTTTAAACATGACTTGTTTATTGACTTACTTCTAATGAATATAACATAGCGAAAATATATTTTGTTATTTGTTTTGTTTTGTTTTGTTTTGTTTTGAGACAGGGTCTCATTATGTAATTTTGTCTGGCCTTGAACTTACTATGCAGTCCAGGCTGGCTTAGCCTCCCAAATATGGGAATACAGGCATGTGCTACCATACCACCACTATGAGGAAATCAAAACACAGGTACCATATCTGAGTGGCTCCGATGGTATAGAAGTGCTCTCTCAGCTGTTATGGTTTAGATCATGGGAGTCCCCCATAGCTCTGTGTTCAGTGATGGTCCTCTTGGGAGGTGACTGGATTATGGGGGTGCTGTACTTAACAGTGAATTAATCCATGGATGAGCTCAGAGCTAACTGTCAATCAGTGGTAAAATTCTTTTAATATAACTGATTCCCAGAGTATTTTACGTAAACCTTCTTTGTAGAGCAAACCAATAGTATCTATCACACATACTTTTCCAAAGAGTATCACATTAAATCTCACTTAAATTTTGAAGGACACGTGGTTCTTTGAAAAATTACTTGGTTTTAAATTTATGCTAAATAAAGGTATCTCACTTATTTTGCAAAATCTGAATTTTTGATCTTGTGATTCTTTGTAGTTTCATATAAATAATCTATGATCTGAATTTTTTTTCAAATTCATTTTATTCAAGGGTAAAAAAAAGAAAAGAAAAAGCTACAACAAAATTTCAAAACATGTCTATCAGGGGGAAACAATGGTGCATACATCGAGCACTATCATCCCTGAAATTTGAAAGGGTAAAGAAATTTGGTATTATGTAAGTTGATTTTTAACATTAATTTGTTGAAGACACATTCTTTTTAATCTAACATATATATTGCATTTTAATGCATGATATTAAAATAAACTGAAGTATACCAGGAATAAAAAGGACATTTAGAGGTCATTTTTCAGTGTTCAGAAAGTACTACAACTAAATAATCTGATGTATTGGTATCTTTTGTGTTTTTATAGACCTCTGGAGAAAAAGGTTAAGTATATTCAACAACATTCTCTGTAAAGAATACTTATTACTAGCTTAAAATATTCATGTTTTGCTTTTAGATGATGATTACGATTATTATTTTGAATTTTGCCTGAATAATGAATAAGCTTTTTCCATCTTCTGTTAGCAAAGTTTTGCAAATATGAAATCATTATTAACTTGCATATAAGCTTTTCTGTTTGTTTTAAATCATTTTTTCTCCTTACCATCTTTGACACCACCAATTATCAACTTTTGAAAACTGACTTCTATCTTACAGATAGTATAGGTATAATAAAGCTACTGTAAGTCAAGTCTGTGATTTCCAGCCTTTTTATCTATTATCACCTAACCAGAAATCTACTATCTATATTGCTTGAGATGGACTGTTTTTCAGTCTGACTGTTAGCATCTTCCAATTTTGCTTTAGAAGCTAAGTGGCACCCTTTAAAATATGAGAGAGTTACATTTTTAAACTATTGAAAAATGAATTTAAATTGTCTTAAAATTAATGAATATATCTGGAATGATGTGAAATATATGTGCTTTATGAAGTATACAAGACTCATTTGATGGGTGAGGTCTGACAGCACCTCAAAAGGTAGTCATTTACCTGAGCAACAAAATGTGAGAAAATAAAAGAATGTTTTGATATTTTAGACAGAGAGAATGTGCATTAAAATGACACAGTCACTTCCTCAGGAGTGACACGGTATTGTTGACTGGGAACTCTGCTGTAAAGCTTCAAATGTGGGTGGACACATGAATGAACATAAATTCATTGACATATTCAGTTCTGGTTTGCAAATTGTACTAAAGACCATAGCTCAATTAAACAAAAAAGAAATCGCTGACAGAGAAAATATTCACTTTGAAATGTGAGTTCCCAAAATCAAAGTTACAAAGCCAGATGCTCAAAATTACAGGTGCTGATGTTCAGCTGCACTTTTTCTTTTAGAGACAATTCTTTAGCCTGACCCTGAAGAAGACAGAGGGAGTAAAAGCTCCATCTTATGGGAAGGAAGTGGGCAGTGACTCTACAGGCTGAGCAGGGTGTTGGTCAGCAAGGACATGTGCACTATTTCAAACTCCTGTGTCTAGTTATTAAGATTAACATGATTACTTATTCAAGAGAAATATCTCTTCAGGATTAGATTACTAAGGTGAAGCCTCACATTTGAGTATACTATGCTGGGTAGAAGGGCAGAGATGTTAAAAGATTAGGAAAGAACTCCTGCCATGGAAAACTTCAAGAAGTATCTTCCTTTTTACTCTATTATAACAACACTATGCATATTTTTACTTGGTTTATGGTTTTTTAAACTATTTTAAAAATTTTTACTAGTACATATTCATAATACATAAGTATTACATTTATCTGGGGAGTTGGTTCATGAAAATAGCATGTCTTAATTCTTTTTATGCCCCCTTCCTCTCCTTCTGCATTTCTTCTATCTCTTGGTTCCCTTCCCATTTGCAAGTTTCACCCTACGTCATGAGTAGCCCTTAATCTAACCCCCACACACATTTTGGAAATGATTTACATTTTTATTTCAAAAGTTTGTTGGTCTCTAAACATTGTTTTTTATACAAGCATTTCCTTTACAAGTATTAATTTTCCTAGCAGGAAAACTCATATTTAAAAAAAAGTGTATGTGTAGTACAATTTAAAATAAAGTCATTAGATTAAAGAGAAGGGTAATATTAATGTTCTTAGAAAAGTTCTTCAGTAGTAGCTTAGAGAACTTGAGAAAGAGTAGACTTGGAAATCACAGATAGGTATACACTGGACAAATCCACTAGTCTGTCTAAATTAATTTATACCAACAAAATAGTGTTTCTTAATGGAAAAGAAGCAAAGAATTTTATGAAAATCCAGGGCAGTAAATTGATGGACCTCAAAAGTTGAAGCATGTCTCTGTGGTGATGTCTAGAGGAAACTCAGAGATTATTATCTCTAAAGCTCAACTTTATTTAATCTGCTTTTACCATACAGCCCTTCTTTGAATATTATTCTTCATGATGAAGTGCAGACAGCTGCATTAGAGAGATGAAATGAAAAACTCTACAAGGATACCCCACACACATACTAGAAAAACAATAAAAAAAGAAAAGAAAGGAAAGGATAGGAGAACTGAGGGGAGGGGAGGGGAGAAGAGGAGAGGAGAGGGGAAAAGAAAAGATTCAAATTAAAAGAAAGACCTTTGAGAATTTGAATTGCTGAGCAAGTAGAATACTCATACATTTCTGAGGACAATAGACAAAGGTATAGACAATTTGGAAATCAGTTTGGATGTTTCATATAAAATCGAACATATACTTATTTTATAACCCAGGAATGTCACTCCTAGTTAATCACCCAATAAAAATGAAAACTTTCCATATTAATACTTATGCAACAAAGTTCACAGTAGTTTTTTCAAAATACCTAAAGAAGACACTAATGTGAACATCAATCTACAGGCAAATGTACAATCAGAGGTAAATCCATGCAGTAAAATACTATTGAGCTAACCCTAAAGACATCCATATCTTAATCTCCCAAAACTTGAGGATGTTACGTGCTAAAAGAGACTCTGTAGATGTGATTAAATTAAAGATCATGAAATAGAAGCATCATTCTGCTTTAACTGTGCATATGTGTAATCATAATGAACCTTATTAGAAGGAGGTAGACAATCAGAGTCAAAGAAAGTGTGAGAAAGCAGGAATTGGAAGGGCATAGTGGAGAGGAAAAGGAATGTGATCAGTCTTTGAAATCTGGAAGTAACAAGGAATTGATTATATCTTGGGACTTACAAAACAAACTCCCCTCCTGTCAACACCTGGCTTTTAGCTCCTTAAAAGCATTTTGGATTTTAGACTTCTAAAGCAAAAAAGAATAAACTTATGTTATTTTAATTGAACAATTCTGTGGAAATTTGTCACAACAGCAATAAAACTCTAATATGCACAATAATATGGATGAATCCCCAAAGCGTCATGTTAAAAGAAAACTTGCTGGACAAAATTAAGCTGAATTTTTCATTTTGTACAGTCAATACTCATCCCTGTTACCTATGATTGAATCATCACTTTGGTTTGTTTCAAGTATTTTTCCTTTAACTGTGATTATCCCTGCCTTCTCTTTTTCCTGTAAACTTTATTCCCATATTATGTACCAAATTTTTTTTTATCCTGGAGTTGAAAGTTGTATTGAATATCATACTAACAAAACATCACTTCTATTCAGGATTTATTTTTCCTTTCTTTCTCCTTAGCCCTTACCTCTTTTAACTTATTTCTTCTATAATATTTCCTTTTTCTATCAATTTAGAAGCTTGTCATTCAATGATGTCCAAGTAAGAAAATATTTGTTACATATTTTAATGTTTTCTAAAAATAAGAAACTATGACAGTCATTTTAAGATATAGATTTGCTGGTAATTGAGTTATTTAGATGTTTGGTACTAAAAAGTATCAAAACATGTTTTGAGTTTTAAGATGAGCTTTTAGTTAATAATTGACAGTATTTTTATAATACTATTGTCACTATAGTGAAAACTATTTTGTTGTACAGTAACTAGAAAATATTTTTTCAAATTTTTTTATTTTAAAGAGAATAAAACAAAACAGAACAAAGCAGATCAGAAAAGAACAATGCTAGCAACACAGGACTTCAAAACATAAGGACAGGAAATTAACAATGGCTACTCTAGTGTCTCTTGTTTTCTTTGAAATAGTTGTTCATACTTTCACACACAGAAAATTCAAACAGAACAAAGTAGTACAAAACCAAAACAAAAGAATGAAAGCATTACAGGCCTTCAAAACCAGACAATAGGAAATAAACAATGGCTACCATAATGTCTCTTGTTTTCTTCAAAATAGCTGTCCATACCTTCTCACATATTGAAATCAAATAACAGAAACAGACTAAAACCAATCAAATCAAAGAATGAAAGCATTATTGGACTTCAAAACATGATGATAAGAAATCAGCAATGGCTACCATAATGTCTTGTTTTCTTCAAAGTAGCTGTTCATACCATCACACATAATAAAATCGGTTCTTGAAAACTCTTTAGGAGAAGTTCTAGGCATGTATAAGCCTATATATGTATATCTATCCTTTCTGTGTTAGAGGGAATAACAAAACAAAACAAGAAAAACAAGAAAGAATAGAGACAAATAAATAGCAATAACAGAGAGCCCAAAGCTATAACAATATCATCTTTGCAAACAAGGTGGTAGGAACATAACAAAGTTTGTTTTTTTGTATAGTTATCTTCAAAAGAATTACTCAGATTATCAGATACAGACGTGCAAAATTTATCTAATCCTATGAATGTTAACTATTTTGTTCCAAGAACTAATAGAATTAGTAGCACAATCATCTTAGCTATCTTAAGTGTATGCATACAAATTTATATCTTTTTTTCCCCTTCCTTCTTTCTCCTTTTCCCTGAGTTATTTTTTCCTTTTTAGTAGTTTCTTACCCTTTCACAATATTTACTGAAGATTTTGGATCTTATTTACTCTTTCAGTTTCTTACACTAGGGAGACAATACAGTATTCACACATGTAGGATTGATTTATTTCACTTATGAGTATGGTCTCAAGTGGCATCCATAAAAACCTCAGTGTGATCCTTCTTTATAGATGAGTAGTACTCCATTGTGGTATAAAAGTACCACATCTTTTTTATCCATTCCTCAGTTGATGGGCATTTGGGTTGTTTCCAAAATTTGGCTATTATGAATTGTGCTGCTCTAAACATGGGTGCACATATATTACTGTGGTATGATGTTTTCAATTTTTCTGGGAATTTTCCCAGAAGCAGAATAGCTGGATCAAATGGGACTTCTGATCCTAGTTTTCTGAGGAACCTCCAGGTTGATTTCCAAAGTAGTTGTACCAGCCTACACTCCCACGAACATTGGAGAAGGGCTCCTTTTCCCCCGCAGACTCTCCAGCATTTGTTATTGGTGGTTTTCTTGATCCTGGTCATTCTTTCTGGAGTGAGATGAAATCTCAGTGTCGTTTTAATTGGCATTTCTCTAACGACCAATGATGCTGAACATTTTTTCACGTATTTATTTCCCATTTGTATTTCTTCAGCTGAGGAGCGTGCATTCATCTTAGATGCCCAATTTTGGATTGGGTCTTTGAATTTGGGGGCCAGATTTTTTTTAATTCTTTGTATGTTCTAGATAGAAGTCCTTTGTCTGAGGGACAGTTGCCTAAGATTTTTTCCCAATTCATGGGTTTTCCTTTCACTCTGTTGGAGATTTCTTTTGACATGCAAACACTTTTTAATAAGACAAGATCTCAGTGTAACTAAAAAATATTTACCAAAAATAAACACAATCTATCCCTCCAAAGTGAAAATAAAGTTTTAATAATCAGTGCAAAAGTAAGTGCTCACTGGGAAAAATGTTTTAGCTTACAGAGCAAACTGAAATTTTATTTTTCCTGATACTGGGGATTGAACCCAGAGCCCTTGCACTGAGTCACATCCTCAGCCCTTTTATTTTTTAATTTTGTAGTAGGGTCTTGCTAAATTCTGCAGGCTGGACTTGAACTTGTGATATTCCTGCATTAGTATCCCAGAAGAAATTGGGAAAATTTTGTTACTTGGTTTATTTAAAAAACTGTAAACTTGACACATAAAAATGTACACCTACATGAAAGCAATCAAATCTCAACATTCTAGGTTTTCTATCTGTTTTAAGATTAAAAAAAATTTTTGTGAGTTTTTTTTTTCCTTTTTTGCTTAAATTTTCAAAACATTTTAGGAAAAATTCTTTAAAAAATTAAACTCATCTGTGTGCAAAAACAACTAATAGAATTAACAAGGATAATTTTCTAGTCAAATTTCCATAAATATTTGTATAATTATTGAGCAAGATTTGAAAACAGTATTTCATTTTTTAAAAAAGTTTCCTTCTTAATAAACTCTAAAATATAGTTTTGGAGTATAAAAATAATCACAGGAATTCATAGTACAATGTCAGAAAAATAAAGAAGAAATATCTCTACAACTTTAGTTTCTACTTGGTTTGTAATTAAGTCATTATAGTGTATCCAGTATGATACTACTTAATATGTATTTTGCTTACAATTGTAGAATCTGAACATTTTGATACCATTAACATTTATTACTATTTATGTTATTTTTGTATTTATGAACCACATTATCATAAAATTGTATGTTATTTTACTAATCCTCAGTATTCACAGCACTGCACTAATACATGTAATGACTTAACATTAAATTATGTAGCTTCTGTTAAGAGCCATGTACAACATAGTTAAATAAAGTTGTATCTGCATACCCAACATTTTTCTGGATGTAGATATAAAGAAGAAAAAATAAGATGTTAGAATGAAAACAAGAACTGTTTACATTTACATTTTTCTAATATTCTTCCCATTTTGGGGGCTGTATTATTCTTTTGCTTGTAAATTGGGAATTCTGTATTGCTGAGTTAGTCCATAGTTATGTTTTTAGGGAATGAAAAACAGGATTTCAGATAGGGTTGTATCCCTGCGCTTTGTATCTAGTATTTAAGGAGAGGATTTTAACCTAGGATTTTCTTTGAGAATCATGCAGGTATTTGTCTCCTTTACCTCCTGCTTCTGAAACACTGGCATTTCCTTTGGCTTGGCAATCAGCTCCTCTTTCTTTCTGTGTTTTGTTTTAGTAATTGTCCTCATATCTTCTTGTAGAGCAAATCTCATTTGATTACTAGACCAAATCAGCCTATTTGTGCACAGAACCCAAAGGAGCAGAATTTAATCCCCTGAGTACTTAACATTCTTGTGAGTCAGGAGCAAAGCTAAAGCAAATTGATGATGAGAGGCACCAATGCCTAAATTCGTGGTAGAGCTGACAGATACACTCTTTGTTCTATTAAAAACTTGTAGACACATTGTTTTTCCCAGTAACCTCCAAGAGGTACTGAAAGTGAACACATTTCAAAATGCCACAGGAAGCATTCTGAGCCATTTGTAAGAATGAATTGATAGTTTTTATCAATTCTTGAAAGTCCTATATTTAAATGAAGGATGCTCAGCTGGAATTTCTATTCACACCGCTAACTTTGAAACAGAAAAACAGAATCACTGTCTCTATGGCTGTCCTCATTGCATAGTCTTGTTTGTGTACTTTTCTATTTCTTTCTCAGATTTTTTAGTTATTATCTGAAAGTAAAAACTGTCTTCTTTGCATATCTTTAGTTCCAGTTTTTGTATTGTGCTTTAATTTTTTGATAAGCCTATATTCATCTATATTTGATTACCTTACTCCTTGAATTGAGAAGGCATCAAGACTGCAGATATCCCAACGGAAGGAATGTGGTGAAGGGTATTGATCACTCGCATGAAAAGAAATTGAAATAAACACTAGCCATAAGATCCAAATGGACAAAGGTAAGAAAAGTGGGCTAAAAGAAAAATGCAGGCATGTAGGAGGTCTAAAGGTGGGTAGGGTTAAGATAGATGTGATAAAATGTTTGGAAGCACTCCCTTGGGTTACTGACAAGTCAAAACTTGTAATGACATACCCACAATCAATAGGTTTGCTGTAATGAGATCAGCTCCATGGCATTTAATATTCATTTTCAATTAAATGCCATAATACGCTTGGGAGTTTTTAAAATCAGGCTATAAGCTGAAGCTTTTTCATTTTGTATTTATTTTTTAAATGATACATAATCATTGATACGTTAATGTATAACACGCTGTTCACCTGCTTCAGCTATTACTCAGAAGTACACACAAGCGTTTATTGATAGTTTCGTCTTTTTCACAGTTAATTGAACAGCAGTAGCTTTTCTAATTCCAGATCTATCCTGTGCTTTTAAGATTGACTTGCTGTGGTACTGCGATACTGTGGGTGGATACAAAAACAAACTTTGGTGTTTCCAATTCTAAAAATCTGTAAATATTCCCTTTTATCCTCAGTTAGCTAACTAATAGGGCAGTACTAACTATGATTTCAAGTCCCAGGAATACATTGGTTAATGCCATGGGACTGCATCCACTTCTAGCCATTATGCCCAGATTTGAGAATTTACTTGACTGTACGTTGAATTCCTGAATCTGTGCCTCAGTCCTTTAGCTCATGAAGTAGATCTTTTAGGACTCCGTATTTGGCTTTGTATTTTTCTTTTTTATTCAAGTTAGTTTAGCTTTAGGACTATCATCTACTTTCCTAGGTTTTTCAATTTGTCTGCTATTCTACTGTATTTATCAGTTCCTGGCAATGTCCAATGGAAAATTCCAAAATAAATGAGCATAAACAAAATCAAAGAAGAAATAGTACTTTTTACACTTAGCGCTCCCACACCAAACCATGAATCCCACCTTTCCAGTTCCCTTGTTTTCTCTACATTTTTTTTTTGGTTACATCCTTTAGGTGACCTTCTTCATTTTGTGTGAAAGTGAGTTCTACCAGCACCAAAGTCAGGTGCCAAATTTGCTCAATTTTCCTAGGGGGAAGAAAGAGGAAGTTGCTGTCCACCAGCACAGGAGAATCAATCAGAGTAAACAACTGCTGCTCCTGCATCATGTGCTCATAATGGAACTTTTACTAAATCTGAAAAGCCTGTGTCAAGTGCATACCCCGTGGTAATAGGAAAAGATAGGGCTAGTATTTGAAAAGGAGAAAAGAAAATTTCCAAGCAAATAAAAACCACTTTAATTTCCTTTTCCTTTCTTATTTTTAAAATGCACAGTTGAATAACTTACCCTCTAGGTTTCATTCTCTTCACACCTCAGTGGGTGGGTATATTATTCCAGTTAGCTCCTGGGGTCTAAACCAGTTACCAGAAGTATGTGTCTAGTGGCTAGAAAACCTCTAGACTTAGAATTATACTGCTACGGCCCCAGCATCCTCTCACTGGGATCTCAGCATGAAAATCATAAACCCTGGACTCAGTACCAGTTCACTAGAAAGGCAGCATGAGTCCTTGGATTTAGGATTTAGTTCCTCACTGTTAAAGTAGTGGCAATAAAGTTACTACTAGCTAAGGTGTGGGTGTCATTTGTACCCAAATGCTCCAGTGTGCCAGGCTTGGTAAGGGGGTAGTTTGGGAAATGGTGTGAAATTTTTAAAAGGTGGGTCCCACGAGGAGGTACTTAGATTCTTTAGAGGCTCACTGTCAGAAGCAGTGGAAAGCCAGTGTGTCTCTCTGCTATTCACCCATGTCATGTTTGGTGCTGTGATGTCTCGCTCTGTCCCGATTTCCCTTTGTTCCCTATTAGGTCCTCAACAGAGCTGCGCAGACACTGGTGCCATGCCCTTAAATCTCCATGCACTAAATAAAGTTTTTTTCTTTACGAAGTTAATCCACTTAGATATTTCATTATAGACAGAGAAAAAAAAAACAATACCCTAGGATAAGGGTCATTTTAATTTGTATGTAGGAATGCCTTTAAGTGATGCCAGGCATATAGTAAAATTAGGTAAATATTAACTGTAAGAATCATACTGATATTGATGTTTCTAGCACCCAATGTTTTTTACCTGTAAAATTATAACTATACTCTAGATGACAGTCTTACACAGTGACTATGTAATCTAAATACATAACACGAATTAGTGAAACAATCTAAGGAAATGAACCTACTTAAAACAAGTAAAGGTAAAGGCAACTCTATCCATCGATAGAGTACAATAATCCCCTCATCCATTTATTCACGGTGTGAATATATACCTAATCAGAACAGATCTTCTCACTTTCCCAGAGTACCGGATCAAGAATTTTATGCTAAATGTCCCAAGTTTAGAATTTGGGTGTTGTTTTTTTTTTTGAATGTTAAACTGTGCATGTCAAGCACAGCAAGTTTCTAATAAATCAGTTTGAAAAATCTTTCCTAATTTTAACTTTATGCAAATAAGCATGTGCTAACCTGCTTGATTTTGAATTAGGTAATCAGAACTAAGTTGTTTGATCCTAAATAGAAAATAATTTTTATGCAACAACTGACTTAACATTACATTTAATTATTATATTATTAATATTAAATTCTGTGTATCAATTACCTTTAGTATCTGACTAAGTGTATATCCTGATTCAGACGTGGGCTATCAGGACCTGGAAGGAAAAAAGAAAAAGGAAGGGGTGAGATTTCTAGTTTTATGAGATTTGCTAATGTTGAAAGTTAAACACCCACCATAAAATACATTAATTATAAGTTAATTAATTATAAGTTATGTGATAAGAAATATATGCATATGAGATTTGGGAAATATGAATTTATTATTTTCTTAATCTTGCCACTTCTCTTTGAGTTTAATAATTTACATCAGAAGGGTATATATATATATATAGCTAATTTTTCAGTTTTTGTATAATGCAAGGTATTATCACCATGATAATGTAGTGCAAAAGTCTCATTCCAAAAAAGAAGAAAATAAAGACCAACAGAATTAAACTGTCAATAGTAAGCCAGTAGCAGATCAAATACCAAAATCTAATTCAACTGACTCCCAATTAGTATTCTTACAGCTCAAGTTTTTTAGAAATGCAGGTTTAAAGAGTTAGCAGAATGAAAATGAGTTAAATTAAAGAAGCCGAGTTTCATTTCAGATCATTAGAGAGGGAGATATGATTAAGATGAAAGAATAATTGTATGATCTTGCCTCTGATGGCTATTACATTGTTTTAAAATTTAAAAAAATGAATCAAAAATTAGAAATGCTAATTCCTTGGGCTGACTTTTATTTTTATACTCACAAAGCCACATTTTTTTCTCACTAAATGGTGACTAGTGTCTCTTTACTCCCACCCTTTAGCTGTCCTTAAGAATGTCCAATTGCTTCAGAGGTATTAGGCCTGACTTTTCTCCTCAGTGATGTGTCTGCCATTTTTCCTTTGTGTTTTCTTCTTATCATTGGTTTCTCACATTTCCATTATCTTGCAAATATCTCCTATTTTTAAAACAACTTTCTTTGAATTTGTGTATATTTTTAGCTTTTGCCCTGTATTTTTTGTTCCCATCAACAGCAAGCTTTCTCATAAGGTCAGCTGTATTAGCTATTCTCATGTTCCTATTACTTCTTCCTTTTAATTCTTCTTGTTTTAGCTTTTCAATACTGTGAAAAGTACCTGAGTAATCAGCTTAGAAGGAGGACAGGTTTACTTTGTCTCACAGTTTAGAAAATTTCAGTTCATGCTTGATTGACCCCATTGATTTGGTGAGGTAGCGCATCATGGCAGGAACATTTGGCAGAGGGAACAGTTCATAGAAGCCCGCATGGAAAGAGAGAATGAGCGCAGCATCCCATAATCCTCTTTGAGGACTTTCTCCCAGTAACGTAATACTCTTTCCACTAGGCCCCCCAACCTGTTAAGGTTTCCTATAGTGCTAACCAAATCTTTGACATGAGGTTCTCTGGGAATATTCCAGAAACAAACTATGTTGCTTACTCAATCTGATTTTTATGGTCTTACTTCTTCTGAAATTGCTCATGCTAAGGTTTATTGATGACATCTAAAGGTTTGCAAATCCAGATATTTATTTTATAGGCTGATCTTACTAGCAATCTCAAGGAAAGGAATACTACTAATCTGATTTGATATACTTTAACTGTTAGAATACATTTTCCAAAGATGACTGCACTAGTATATTTCATATAGTCTTTCAACAAAGTGACATTCAGAGTTGGGGTCTATGTTTCTTCAACTAAATTAATAGGGTCTCCATTTCTTCCTCTTGACTTCTACAGGTCTTTGAAACTGCATTGATCCATAGCAATTCATTGTGCTCTAGCTTGCAGGGATGAGTCTTTATAGTACAAGGACTAGAATTTAAGTGAGGAAGTAAACTTTTACTTGATTTCAGTTAATTGCCTTTAAGCTGCCCTACATGAAATGCAGAGAGAAGTGTAGAGCCCTTTTGAGTTTACTCACTGATACTAAAATTAATTTTTAAATTTTGCAGTGTTTTTTACGCAATCATTGTATCTGAATCATTGATCTTGATTTCTACAATAATAGATACTTTGGATTTTCCCAGTCTCTAGAAGTTGTTTCTTCTAATTTTTTTCTATTTGTTTTCTTTTGTGCCCATCGTCCTAATATTAGAGTATTGTAGGACCATAGACTGCCCATTGATTTTTCTCTATGTATTAATTAAATTGCTTTATTTCATTATTACCCAAGGATTTTGCATCTGGAAGACACCCTCTTGTTCACTACATAGCATTTATGTATGTGATATCTCCTTTGGATTCTCTAAATTCTAGGCATGTATATGTAAAAGTCCATATAACATCTGTACTTCAATATTTAATATGGAACTCAAACTTGTCACATACAAAACTGAGTTCTTAAATTCTTTTCTCTGAAAAACAGAGCATAAAACTTGTTGTTTCTCTTGTCTTCTTTAACTCAGCAAATAGAATTACAACTCACACAATTTCTCCAAAACAAAATTTAAAAGCAATTTTTGATTCTTCTTTTTCTCAATAACTACATGCTATCTATTTCCATTGATACCTTTATAACCTGTCCAATTCTTTTTCCATTTGTTTCTTTCTGCCATTACTTACTTCCTAAACTTTGTCAATTACTTAAAATATGTCTGTCATCCATAAAAAGCCAGAGGATTATTTTTTTAAATAAAAGTCACTCAGTTTCTTTGCTTTGGGCAAATTTATTTTCTAAAGATGATAGCAACAGTGTCTTATCTCATGTGATCCCCTTTTAATACAAATTGGTATTACTATCACTGACAGTTAGGAGTCTGTGCCCCTATGATTCCAGTGGAAGTGACATTATAGTTGATAAAATCAGATTTTTTTAAAAAAAATGTGTGACTTTCTTGGAACATTGCTTTTGAACCTAATCCCCACGCCTGAGTAAGTCATGTAGCCTGTGGTGGGGTCCATATGGAGAGGATCTGGGCCTTCCAGCACCAGCTAAGTTTCCAGCCAATAGGCAGTGTTAATTTGCTAGCCATGGAAATGAGCCATCTTGACAGCTGGAACAGGGATGGGTTATCCTCATCAAGCCCATCTAGATTACACAATTGCAAGCAAAGGAAATTTTGGTTGTTCTAACTCATTGAGTTTTATGATTGTTTTTCTTTACATGAAGACTGATAGCTAACATAGATTTTGTACCTGAAAGTAGAATATTGTTGTTAAACCTGAAAATCTGTAATATTGGCTTTCAGGCAAAGTATAAAAAGAAGCCAAAAATCCCTTGGCCAGAAGCCTAAATAATCTTGATAAACTTATCTCTGGCAGCTCAAAGGAAAATAAGGAAAATGTGATTAGAAGATGTTTTGTAGTAAAAATTTTAATATTGTTGCTTGCAGTGACAGAGAGGTTACAAAATATAGTAATGAATTTATGAATTCAGCTAAGGAAATTTTCAAGCAGATCTTTTCACTGACTTTGATTAGAGGTGAGAGGAAGGGAATGAACAAAACAAAACAAAAAAAACCTTGTATATAAAAGTATCATATCAAAAACTTTCTTAGTATAAAAATAAATCTACTTCTTTTTCTCAATGCCTCCAGATGATAAATGATACTTAAATTAAGAGTTGACTAAGAAAGAAGAGCAATTGTGCTGTAAAACATATTGTAAAGACCTCAGAGAGATCTAAAATGATTCCTCATGAAAACTTTCAGATGAATGCCCTTCTAAAGATCATAATAATACATTTTAAATATCTTGTCCTCTATACACCAGGGCGCTTAGAAATATTAAGGATATTCCCATAGCAGGTTCGTGATAAGGTTGAGGAAGAGAATGGATTATCTTGACAAGATTGGTGATTACAGTTTTTTCCAGTAAACTGAGTTACACAATAATACACCAAAAGCTTGCAAACAACAACATTCTATCAACTTGTGAAAAAAAGAACTGTACAGGATTAAGAGTCCAAAGTAAGATGAGGTCTTGAGGACTCAGATGTTTATAAGCAGGTAATAGGCATAAGGAGACTTTAAAACAGAAAGGTGAGCCAAGAAGGCAGAACATAGAACTCATCAAGTCTGGCAAAAGGCCACAAAAAAAGAATCTTCAAGGAAAAGAACTGAACTCCAATCAAAAAGGTAGCAGCATGGGCCTGGCATTTCAGAACGGGTATGAGAAATTCTGTGTTCTGTCTCCCTCACTACCATTTTGATTGAAGTATCTACAAATGTAAACCAACATCTGTCCTACCATTTTGCTTCTGGGTATTTGGAGAACTAAAAATTATCTTTTTAGTTTACGTGTCACACATCATCTTCTTATAAGAACGAGTGCTCAATAAGCAGTATTTGAGGGACTTTATACAAGGAATATTATCTATACCTACATTTGATTAGATGATAAATTTCTGAACATTGATCTATCACAATTTTAGAATGAGACTTTTGCATATGAGAGAGATATAAATTGTTATGACCTGAATATAGAATGTTGCAGACTGTGTTTTTCCAAAATGACTGCAATAAAACATTTTATCACATTGTTTTCCTTTACAATGAGACTTATATTTTCTGTCAAAAGGTATTCCTTTTCCTTGAATCTGGTCAAGACTGTGATTACTAAAGCTAAGTAACATAGCTTTTGAGAGTAGATCATGATGTGTGATACATCTTACTATTTCACTTAGGATTCGTATTTTAATACCTAGTCTGTATGCTTGTGTAAGCTCAAGAGACTGTTGTGGGCTGGGGATATATCTTGCTGACACAAGCGCTTACCTGGCAAGCGTGAAGTCATGAATTAGGTTCCCAGTATAAAAAAAAAAATAAAGACTTGTGAAGTGGCCTATATGAAGAAGACTTAGAGTACACTGATTTTCTATCTGATAGCCAATACTAACCTGGCCACCACATGAATAAGCTCTAGGTTTGACCACTTCAACCATTGCTATATGAATTATTGCAGATTTGTGAACAAAATAAAATCGTTTTTTAAGCTGTTAAATTTTGGGATGGTTTGTCACATTGGCATTACAGCTGATAAAACACTGCCTACAAAATAAAATCACACTTGTGCACTACCCAGTGAAGTTCTGAATGATTTAGTTTTTACCCCCAGCCTTATGCTGTAGCATTCTTCACCGTGACCATTTTGTTCTGATCACACTGATTTTTGTCTAGTTTTCTATTGAGGTAGTTCTTGTCTTTAGAGTTTGTCATTGTCACTGGATGTTAAGAATATTATTCATCCAAGCTTTGTATTCAGATTGAAATATATGAATTACTTTCTCAGAAGCAGGTCTTCAACCATTCAACATAAAGTAACCCATTCTCATGTTTTATCATGTCCAACTATACTATACCTATTTATCTGCTATCTAGCTACTCTTCATCTATCTATCTATCTATCTATCTATCTATCTATCTATCTATCTTGTATGCCTTCTACTGCAAGTACACAAGCTCTGTGAACATAGAAA
Organism: Cuniculus paca; assembly: GCA_004365215.1. Taxonomy (NCBI): domain Eukaryota; kingdom Metazoa; phylum Chordata; class Mammalia; order Rodentia; family Cuniculidae; genus Cuniculus; species Cuniculus paca. Next base: position 34,567 of record RJWT010002924.1, read on the forward strand.
CATCGTTCATCTCATTTTCTTCTCGATGCTTATAGGACTGTATTGTAAGCATAGCAGCTACTCCCCACATATGCTGAATGAATGAATAATGGAAATGAATATTTATTGTTTTTCACTACAAAACAAAATAAAACCATGTTTAATTCTAGAAACATTATAAAACAATTTGTATTGAATGTATTAAATTGACTTAGAAAATATTTACAAATATTCACAACTTTGTGTCCTTTGTGAAAAAGAAAGTGATTTCTACACTACTTATACTGTCTATGTGAATTCTGCTGTTTCAACTAGTATCAAGAAACGATAATTTCAGACAAAACTTAACAGTGTAGGGTAGTGACATGTAGACTGTAGACTCTGTCTCAAAAAAAAAAAAAAAAAAAGCTCAGTGTGAAGGCCCTGAGTTCAGTCCTCAACCCTGCCCACACACAAAAATTACCCTAAACCAAAAAAAAAAAAAAAAAAAAACCAGAAGAACAAAGAACCCTTCGCATGAGAATATTAGTTCTTTGATTTATATTGTATTTGTGGGAATATTTTATTTCTTGTTTCTTTCTTTCTTTTTGTCTTTTTGAGACAGAATGTCCCTAAGCAGTTCAGGCTGGCTTTGAACTCACTTCGTACCCCAGGCTGGTCTCGAACTCACAAGGATCCTCCTGCCTCAGCCTCCCAGGTGCTGGGATTACAGGCATGTACCACCATGCCCAGCTGGGAATATTTTATTTCATGCAAGACAGACAAAGATTCAATTTTCACTTTTTTATGATAAGTTTCAAATTTTGAGTTTAACATTAAGCTATTTAAAATTTATTTCCCAAATAGGAAAGAAATATTGACAATAGCCAGTGGAAGAAAAGACTCCAATTTCCAGGAATTTGAAATGCAAATATCTGGTGTAGCAGAGATACAGACTTTTTTTTTTAATCAAATCAATCTGTAACTTAGAAAATTTATTTTAATATTTTTCCATATTTTGATTTTTTTTTTCATTTTCAGACAGGGCTTTCCTATGCTGGCCAGCCTAGGTTCAAACTTGTGATCTTCTTGCTCTAACTTCCTATGTAGTTTAGATTATAAATGTAAGTGCCCATTCCCAGATCAAATTCATTTCCTTAGAATTTATTTATTTGCACCTCAAATGGTGGGTAGCAAAGTTAGTACATAAGTCTAGTGTGAATAATCCTTTTGGTTAGGAATTAGCTACCTGTTATTAGTTCCAAATAAGTGAAAGGAATTGCTTAAAAACATTTTTTTTCTGAAAAGGAACAATAGATTACGATCTCATTAGCATCTAATCCTGGAAGAATCCTAGAATCTGTCTCATAACCCAGCATTTACAGATTTCTGTGATTTTTCTGTTCTTTTTTGTTTTATTAGGACAAATTTAATACTAGGAAGAGGTTTACAAAAATAGATTGAGGTTTCTGTTGTTTTTCTTGGGATTTCTTCATATATATCCTACTGGAGAGTGGTACACAAAGTATATCTGATTTCAGAGATGTAAAGAAAGTCAGAGCTCCAGGCCAGAAGACAGTGTTGTACTCTGAGTGATCCTAAGCCTTGTCTAATCAGCCTCTACTGTTGATTTTTACAGAAGTCTCCTGGGATAAGTAGTTGGTAGACTCATTTTGCCTATCATTTTTCATTCATTGTTTTATTCTTCACATAAGAGTGACAGCCTGAGCCTTTGCACTTATGTCTTATTAACAATAAGAACGCAATTTCACTAAATCACAAACAGATCAACAGCAATCATTACTTAATTTTAATTCCTAATTCAGTGGAAATAAGCCAAAGCATACTCTTACTAACCAATTGCCAATGCTTATAAATAATAATATATTTAGCTTATCATAGAGCCTAATTCTCCATAATTATGTTACTTGTATTCATCTTGCGGTTTTAAAAGATGTCCCACTACTTTCCATACTGTTCCCTTATGCTGTTGTGCATAGTTCCTTTCCCCACCACCTGCTCCCATTATCAGCTCCTTAACTTACTTTTTTAACCACTAATTGGCCCTCTTCTGTGTTCTTCTGTTAGTGATATCTCTTTGGTAATCTAACTTCCTTCAGTCATTTCACATTCTGATAATCTCATAACACCTTGTGTCATTCTCCACGTATATTTACTTTATGCCATGCTATAATTGGAAAATTCATAAAGGATTGGTAGTAATTTTGTTCTATTGATAATAAAATTGAAATATGAAAGATAAATTATTTAACCAAGGCCATGATTTGCGAGCCTGGTTATCGGTTTTTATGAGAGAAAAGCAGAGGTAAAATAGCAGAATATAGAAAGTCAGAAATGTGATGAGTAAGAGACCTAAAAAAGTGGGAGTTGAGCGAGGCGTGGTGGTGCACTCCTGTCATCCCAGCACTCGGGAGGCTGAGGCAGTAGAATTACTGCAATTTCGATACCAGCCTAGGCTACAAAGTAAGCCCAAAGCCAGCCTAAACTGCATAAGGAGTCCCTGTATGAAAAAAACAATAGCAAACAAACAAAAAAAAGTTGGAGTTAAACAGTCCAAGGCATAAGAACGACTTGAGGTCCAGTATAAGAAACCCTGTCTCAAAAAGCCTAAAAAAACAAACAAAAAAAAAGAAATGGAATGGATGGAATGGATGAAAGAAAACATAGAGAACATCTGTCTCTTCCTGAAACATTCCAAAATCAAAAACCTTCAAAGATATTGACAGAAAAATTACTATTAACACATGTAGTTTTATATCAGTTATTGACAAATGATGTCATGCTGCTGAATATATCTCTTAAATTCCTGATATTTATTAACCTATCTACCTATCTTTCTATGGACACATTTTCCTTATTAAATTATAGTCATATTCATTTTGATCTAAATTTATGTATGTATTGGCTTTCTAAGCAAGAAAATGGCCTCTAATAAGACCATCGACTATAGTGTTATTACCTGCATACTAATATCATCAACAGTAAATGAACAATACTGTTGGCTTCACTTGCTCTAAGTTTATTAGATTCTCCTGGTCTTCTTTATTAGCATCAAACTAGGGTCTCTGTCCAATTCTTTCATTTTTCTTATTCACAGGGTCATTGTGAACAGCTAGGATTTGTACAGGATGCAAATGCAAGGGGTACCTTTGGTATTCTGAAGTGCAAAAGATGCAAAATATGTCTGATGATTCTGCATCAGCTCCATATATGAAAGTTTTCCTCAAAAAGTCACACTCCAACTACTGCAAAAGAAAACAAACCTAAACCAAATAACAAATGGAAGATTAGTTGGACGCAGGTCTTCAGTGAGGCAGGTTGTGTCATAAGTGTTGGGAACTCAAAAGTGGATAGTAAAGAACCTCTTTCTCGTGGATCTTGCATTCTAGTATAAGGAGAAACAAATAATAGTCAAATAAAATAAGGTACAAGATGTTGAACAGTAATAAATGCCCTGAAGTAAAATAAATCAAGATAATGTGATAGAAATATATATCCTATATTAAGAAAAAAGACTCATGGATAGATAGATGAGTAAAAAATTACATAGCAAATGAGAAACCTACCAGGAGATGGGGGGAGTGGATAATGGAAGAGAATAGGAATTAAAAAGAATTAAGATGTGTAACTTACATGTAACCAATTCCTTGCAATGAATCATTATGTGCTGCAAACATGTACTAATAAAAATAATTTTTTAAAAAGCAGAACCCATGATCCTAACACTCAGGACACGAAGAGACAAGGCTTACAGTGAATTCAAGGCATTCCAAGGCTACATTGAGTTTCAGTCATCCTGGACTATCTAGTGAGACCTTGTCTCAAAGAACCGAAAATATAGGGGCCGGGGATAAAACTCAGAGGCATAGCATGAGGTCCTAAGTTTGATTCCAGGTACCAAAAAACAAAACAAAACGGAGCAAAACAAAACAAAAATTGAAAAATGAATGCATAAA
>RJWT010002925.1:0-38542 GCA_004365215.1 Cuniculus paca
TTAGTAAGATCTTATTTCTTTTTTTATTTTAAAGACAATAAAACAGAACAAAACAAAACAGAGTAGAGCAGAACAAAGCAGATCAGAAGAGAACAATGCAAGCAATATAGGACTTCAAAACAAGACAACAGGAAATCAACAATGGCTACCGTCAGGTTTCTTGTTTTCTTCAAAATAGTTGTTCATACCTTCACACACAATAAATTCAAACACAACAGAATAGTACAAAACCAATCAAAACAAAAGAATGAAAGCATTACAGGCTTTCAAACCAGACAGTAAGGAATCACTAATGGCTGCCATAATGTCTCTTGTTTTCTTCAAAATAGTTGTCCATACCATCTCATATATTGCAATCCAATAATAGAGAACTAACTAAAACCAATCAGATCAAAGAATAAAAGCATTATTGGACTTCAAAACATGATGATAATAAATCAGCAACGGCTACCATAATGTCTCATTTTCTTTACAGTAGCTGTTCATACCATCACCTTTAGTAAAATCAGTTCTTGTAAACTCTTTAGAAGTAGTTCTAGGCATGTATAAGCCTATACATGTACATCTGTCCTTTCTGTGTTAGTTAGATAACAAAACAAAGCACAAGAAAAACTAGAAAAAAAAGACAAATAAATAATAATAACATGAAGTACAAAGCCATAATATAGGCTTTCAAAAGAAGGTGGTAGGAACATACCAAAGGCTGTTATTTTGTATAGTTAGTAAGATCTTATTTCAAAAAATAAAACAAAATAAATTTTTTCAATGGTTGGGAATGTAGCATGAAAGGGCCTGTGTAGCATACATGAAGCCTTGGTTTAATTTACAGTACAGAAGAGGAAGAAAAAGAAGAGGAAAAGGAGGAAGAGGAGGGGAAGAGAAAGGGAGAAGGAAAGGCAAGGAGAAGAAGGAATCAGGAAAATATTTGATGGTGACCTTTCCACTTTGGCCACTGACCCTTAATTTTGTTTTCTCCCAGAACAAATCAAGAAAATTTTCTGTGAACTTGTTCTGGGTCAAAAGCTTGGCATTTTCAAAGGTATTTAAGATTTTGTTCCTGCTTGAAAGAATTCAGTGTCTAGTAAGAGAAAATGCACACACACATGAAAAATATGGGAAAAAAGGCTTTCACTTGGAGAAGCATGCTGTAATCTTGGACACTCAGAAGGCTGAGGCAGGAGGATTGTAAATTTGAGGCTAGCCTAGGCACTTTAGCAAGACATTGTCAGAGAGAGAGAGAGAGAGAGAGAGAGAGAGAGAGAGAGAGAGAGAGAGAGAGAGATACAACAGTAATGAAACCAACCCAGGTTACTACTGTAGGTCAAATCATAAGTGTCCTCACACTTATGTAGCCACACTCTGAGTTAAAAGTTGTTTTTTCTCCCCCCATCTCTTTCTTTTTTTTCAATTCACCAGAGTAACTTTCTTTGTTTTCTCCCCATACTCTGCTTCATATCTTAATGACAAAATGCACTGATCCTCACTGGAAATGTCACACTTAAAAGGTGTCAGGAAAATATGAAGCCAGAGATCAGCTGTGACGGAAATGAGTTGCTCAGACCTTCAAATAATGAGCCTCAAGTCAGTCATTTTTTCTTAGATTCACAGGTCCAGGATGCTCAGTGACCTCACAGCCCATGTTCCAGAATTGGCCATTTCTCAAAATTAATCCATTACCATAGCACCCACATGCCCAAGACCGAGATAACATTCCCACAAATGACACTATAGAAACCTCCTCTCCGTGGCACCAGGCATGACAGTCACAGGTGTCAGCCCAAGCCAACTCAAGATGGTTTCAGGAAGGATTTGGACTAGATAGCTTCAAGTCCCTTCTAGCTCTGGCTGCACCCCGCTTTTTATGTAAAATAAATGGTGAATCCGATACAAAGTTGAGCACAACTGATTGATGGTACATGGGCCAAAACCCAGTCTGAACCTGTCTTGTTATGTCAGGTTTTCCAGAACTATATCTACAAAGTCATTTCAAATAAAAATCCTGCACTGCAATGCTTGGAAGCATGAAGGTAATAATACTCAGCTTCTATCCAAAACATGTGTCTCAGAACTTTAAAAACAAGTGACACTGGGTGGCAGTTTTAGACTTTCAGGGCCCTCGTCCTGCTAACGGTTTCACAAGTGGTATACATAGAATCACAGTTTTATGTTTCCTAAACTAAACGTGATAAAATATCCTTTTCCAGTGATCTCAGGGGCTGCTCCTCATGGGAAGCTATTATTTTTATTAGATGAAATGCTCATCTATATTCTGAAAGAGTATTTTCTTGTTAATATAAAGTAATCAGAAGGCTGGGCTTATAGAAAGAAAAAAATGCATGCCCATGTGTAATATGTATATGGAATGTGAATGCTTTGGTGTATTTGGTGAATTTGTTAAATACAATGTTAACAAAAATGGTTTGGACAGAGACCACGAAACAGTGGGAATGGAGTGAAAACAGCCTCGTGGTGACAGCTTAGACCACAAGCCCTAAAAAGCATATTGGTTAAGAACACTTTAATACCAAAAGAGATTTTGGTAATAAATCAAATGGTTCGTAATGCTGCAAAATAACAATCCTGCTTTATTTATTTTTTTTCAGACCATTTATTTATTTTGTATTTTTTAAAAAACATAATAAGATCTTATATTTGTTTAGTGCATTCTGTTTTGAAGTATATGTGTTGTATTAATTTATTAAGAATATCAAAAGGAAAGAATTTCATGAGAATATATATATTTTTACTTGACGTAATAAAATATTTATATACAAGTCATCTGGGATCAGAGCAATCCTAGAAGATGACCTTTTGCAAATATAGTGTTCTTTTTATGTATGGGAGAATTTGGAGAGAATAAAAACCATTAAGGTTTCGTACGAAAGTTCATTAAGAGTTGCATTTATGTCATTGATAATACTTTTTCTCAACTATACAGTTTAGGAAAAAAAACACAAGCAATTAATCATGGTAGATTACACTCATTTTGTATTTGCTATCAGTAGCAAGTAGTTAAAAGTCCAAGTTCCAATTTTTTCCTTAAATAATATTTCATAATATCTTTTGCTTATGTGATTTTTTGGTAATACCCCTCAGTAACTGTGACTACTTATACCTGGAAAAGATTTCAAAATAACTCTCATTCCCTTTTTATAGTTATACATTTAAATAAATTATTAAATACATTTATATCCCTAAAACAATGCCATTACCAACTTTCCATTTGCTTTGTTTACTGTAAATATGCATAATTACAAAAACCACACCAATTATAACCATTATACAAGCAATATCAATTGGTTGTAACATTTGATAGTAACAGTATGACTGAAATATTCAGGGAAAATAATTATCCCTAGTTTATTTAACAACCACAATTAAAACCCAGAAACTATAAGATATTATTTACCTGGAAAGTAATAGATAAAGATAATAAATTTAAGTATTGGTAAAGAGTAAAATTTCTACCAGAAACTTAATTCTTCAGATAGAGTTTTCTTTAGCAATAGGAAATATTGAAAAGAAATCGAGATATTGGAAAGGCATACCAGGAAGTAGGGAGTGAAGAAGAGAGAGAGATTCTCAGCATACACTTCTTCCAGGGCCCACGTCCAGTAGCCTACTTCCTCCAGTGTGGTGTCACAATCCAAAGTTTCCACCATCCTTAATGACTTGGAGTAATGCATCAAATTAAAAAGCAGTCTATAAAAATGATCATAAATTTGTGATGTATAAAACATTATTTAGATACAAAGAGAAAGGCAGAAATGTACATAAAATATCAAAAGTGTTTTTACACTCTGAAGTTCTACAATTAATTGATTTTACCCATATAGCTGTTTGTGCAGAAGTGAAAGGCAGAGTAACTAAAAGCATAGATTCTGACCAGAATGGGTTCAGCAGCCAATGCCACTTACAAAATAGGATGTTTTTCAACATCAACAACCAATTCTGTGATTCTCTGGGCACCAACTGGGTTTTCAACAATTGAATCCCATTCTGACACTAACTCCTCAGAATTACCATAGCCCTACAGCCAAAGGGTTCAGTCTCATAAGACCACCTCCATTAAGAGACCAGTCTCAAATTCGGGTCCACTTGTCCTTCTGACTGACCAACTATAAGTCAGGGTTCCCATGACCTCCTCCTCAGGTTCAATTGTTTGCTAGACCTGCTCAGAGCATAAGGAGCAGACTTCAGCTTCACTGATGAGTTTATGGTGAAGGGTAACAACTTAGGAACAGACAAAGGAATAAATGCAGGGAAGGGGCTGTAGAACATCCATGTCCTATCAGATCACATCTCCCTCCAAGCATCACATCTCTACCCCGTTTCCCTCACAGAACTTCTCTGGAAATCATTTTTCAGGAGCTTTATAGAACCCAGTGTCTATCCATATCCCCTTAATTTTCCCTCTCAAAGAGATGGGTTAGGGGAAGAGGGATTTAAAATTTCAGCTCTCTAATCCAAATGTGTCCAATCCCCGAAGTCCAGCCCATTTCTGGCCCTGAACAACTAGTAATGCTGCTCCACAAGATGATGAACTTTATTGTGTAATTTCAGTGATGTTTTTCTTGATTCTATTGTATGGCCCTCCAGCACAGACTGGGTAAGTGACAACAGAATACTGTGTAGCAGAGGGCACAGTGCAGAGCTAACTCCACCTCCTGTGCCTACTACACAGTCAAATCAAACCTGTCTCTACCAGATGTTACCCATGATGTCACATGTGCTTGTGTCATGATGACACATAATAATATTTCATCTTATGTATGCATGTGTGTGCCTATGAAGACAAATTTTTATTGTTATTAAACAGACATTTAAGTTTTCTTATTTAATTATTAATCTTGGGTTTGTTGTATTATTTCATAAAATAATTTAATAAGTTAAAATAGCATTTTATAGTGATACCTGTGCATCAGTCAGTACACATGCAAACATGTTTATAGCATCACGATTCGCAATAGTTAAACTGTGAAAATACCCAGAAGCCCAGGTTACATATGAGTGGATTTTTTACAATGTGATATATATTCAACTATAGAGAAGAATGAAATCATGTCATCTGAGGGAAAATGGGTGGAACTGGAGACTATTATGTTAAGCAAAATAAGACAGATTTAGAAAATTAAACATCCCATATTTTCTTTTATTTGCAAAACAAAATATAAATAAGTGAATGAATGAAATACAGCAGATATGACAGAAAGCTAGAAGGTAGACTCTTGGAAACAGGAAGGGGTATCAGATACAGGGGGTAAAGGGCTTGATAATGCAATATATGTTATATACACATATCAGTTTCACAAATAAATATCACTTTTGTTTTACTTACACCCACTAATAATAGGTTCTTAACAGATGTACTATAGGAAGTATGACAATGTATCCAATGATATTTTGCTCATGATACTGTTATAATTACTTAAGCAGCATTGCTAATACAAAAAGAGTTGCTTAATTATTTATTTTTTAAATTTCAGCACGACAAATGTTGTCTTAAAAGAAAACAGAACCCCCCCTGCCCCCAAAATTATGAATGAAGGAAGAGTAGTCAATGAAAAATGGACACATGAACATTTTGGGTCAAAAGAAGTAAGACACTGTACTTCATTTGTAGGAAAATCACATCAGTTTTCAAAGCTTACCATTTGAAAAGACATGAAAAACTTGCCATCAAATTTGATGCATATCAAGGAACATTTCATAGAGACAAAATAGTGAACATAGAAAAAGTCTGTCATCTCTATAAAACTCTTTTTTTAAGTTGCAACTCAAATGAGAGCCAACTCACAGTGGGTTCAGTAAGTCCCTAAATCCTGTGATCATTTCTCCAGTTTTGGAATACATAACTTACATAAATATACTTAATACCTGAGGAATTCCCACTTTGGTTTCCACTCCTGCTATACTCCCAGTATGTACCTATCGCTTCATGAACAGCTAAAAAGGGACAACTAGGACCTGGATTACAGATGGTTTTGCATGTTATGCAGACACCACCCTAAAGTGGACAGCTGCAGCACTACATATTTTTTTCAGGAACATCCCTGAAAGACCGTGGTGAATAGAAATCTTCACGATGGGCAGAATTTCAAACAGTGCACCTGCTCATGCTTCTTGCTTGAAAAAAAAGTGGCCAGATATATGACTATGTACTGATTCATGGACTGTAGCCAATGATCTGGCTGGATGCTCAAGGTCTTAGAAAGTACATGACCGGAAAATTGACAAAGTCATCTGGGGAAGAATATGTAGATCGACCTCTTCATATAGGCTAAAGATGTAAAGAAATTTGTGTCTCATGTAAATACTCATCAAGAGGTGACCTCTGCTGAAGCTTTAATAATCAAATGGATAGAATGACTCATTCTATGAATTAGCAGTCAACTTCTTTCCTCAGCCAGCCCTATCATTACCCAATGGACTCATGAATAAAGTGGCCATGACAAAAGGACTAGAGGTTAAGCATGGTCTCAGAAACATGGACTTCCACTCATGAAGGTAGACTCACCCACAGCCACTACTGAATGCCTGATCTGCCACAAGTAGAGATCAAAACTGAGTCACTAATATGGAACCATTCCCCAGGGTATAAGATTGACTCTAGTGAACCACTTCTATTATGGAAAGGGTAGTGCTTTGTCCTTACAGGAATGGACAGTTATTCTGGTATGGATTTCCTTTCCCCAATGTAATGCTTCTGCCAGGAGTATTATCTGTGGACTTACAGAATGCTTCATCCACCATCATGGTATTCCACACAGCATTGCTTCTGACCAAGGAATGTATTTCATGACGCAAGAAGCATAGCAATAGGCTCATGCTCAAGGAATTCATCAGCCACCCAAAAACAGTTGCATTGATAGAATGGTGACGTGGCCTTTTCCAGCTCCAATTACAGCACCAAGTATGTGGCACTACTTTTCAGGGCTGAGGCAAGTTTCTCTAGAAAGCTGTATATGTTTGGAATAAGCATCCAATATATGATACTCTTTCTCTCATAGCCAGGATTCATGGGTCCAGGAATCAAGGGTGGAAATGAGAGTGGTACCATTCATCATTAACCCTAGGAACCCACTAGCAAAAATTTTTGCTTCCTCTTCCTACAAACTTATGCCCTGCCGGCCTGGAAGTTTTAGTTTCAGAGAGGGGAAGGCTTATAACAAGAGGCAGAACAATAATTCAATTGAACTGGAAGATAAGGCTTCCCCCTGATTATTTTGATTTCCTCATGCCTCTGAGTCATCAAACTAAAAAGGTAGTTACAGTGTTGGCAGGGGTGACTGACCCAAAGGGAAGATTGGACTACTACTCCACATTAGAGGTCAGAAAGAATACATTCTACAGGAGCTGTCTTAAGGAACTCCTAGTATTTCCATGCCCTGTTATTAAGGTCAAGGGGAAACTGCAATAACTAAATTCGGGCAGGATAACAAATGGCCCAGAACCTTCAGGAATAAAGGTATGGATCACTCTGACAGGTAAATAACCAGGAATTGCTGAGGTGTTTGCTGAAGGTCAAGGTAACATAGAATGGGTAGTACAAGAAGTTAGCTATAAATATCCAGCCATGATGGTGTGACCAGTTACAGAAATGAGAATTGCAATTGTAATTCTTTCCTATTTTGCTAATGTTTGTGCATATGTACACATACATTAAGCACATATCTTGGTAACACAACATTAATTAAGTTAATATTGACATTAAGTATTATTAAATCTACGTTGTTGAGGAGGGAAAAAAAAAGAGTATTGATCAGCAGCAAAATATAGCCTCTCTGGCATCCAGAATCAAGATGCCTGGACAACAAAACTTGGTGGAGAGAAAAAAAGAAGTAGATCAAAGGGAGTTAAGAGGTAGCTGACAGAAAAACCAGAAATTATAAAGAAACTGAAGAAATAGACCAGGATGCAGAAAAAGAACAAAGCAGTCTGTCAACTCACCCTGGTTCCCAGGAAAAGCAACCCGTCTCCACAGACACAATATAAGCCTGGAAGGTTGGCAGCTCCAGAGGGAAACAGTGGACTGAGCCAGCAGTGCTAGACCCAAGAAAAGCCCACAGTTACTGTGAACTGTAAAATCGTCATAGGGTTCTACTCCGAAAGTGATCACTTCCACACTACAGGCTAGAATTGGAGAAGGAATCCAGTGCAGCATCCACCATGCTTGAGAGAGCTTAATCAAGAGTTACTTTGGGAAGAGGTTAATTGTTTAAGACTGAGCCACAGAACAAATACAGAACAAATTCACTTCAGGGTTTCTAGTGTTACTCTACCACAGTGACTGTGTGGGAGATTGCCACAAGAGACAGTCATGGAGAGGTTGCAGAGCAGACCTAGACCCCCTGAAAAGTTTAAACTGAGGCTTATAAGGTCATGGTGAGAAACTAGGCCCAGTGTTTGTGGCTTTCAGAAGTGTCTAGGTCCAAAAGCCCTGGGTTTAAGTTTAGCAGTCTGCTTGAATACCCATCCTGCTGCCAGAACAGAGACCAATGGTCTGAATGCCTTAACCATCTACCAATATGCACAAGGGTATGCCTTGGTTTTTACAGTTGCCACGGCCTGGGTTGTATGGAATGGAACCTCTGGAATGGGGATAGAGCCTCACAAACCCACACCATAAAGCTAGCCTGAGAAAACTATCACTTGTTGAATTCCAAGATTTCAGACCCTAGAAAGAAACCACTCATTTAAAAAGAGGAACTTTTTGACTCATTTTCTTGTTTTGGGAGGGGTCCTTTTATTCTTTTTTTCCTTTCTTATTATTTTTCTTTTTTCTTCTTATACTTTCTTTTATTTTTCTCCTTTTTGTTTTTCTTATTTGTTCTTTTCTTACTTTTATATAATGCTATTAAGTTCCTTTTACTCCTTAATAGACTCCTTTATCTAACTTTTCTCTCCTTCTTATCTTCCATTACTTTAATTTTTCAAATTTACTTTTTTCATTCTTTGCTCTCCATCTCCTTTACCTTTACTAGTACAACTATTAAGCTCTATTAATCTTTAGATAGTTAGCTCTATGTTATTACTGTTGAATTCTGTTCTATTGTTAGTGGAGCCATAGTTGTATTTAGTAGATATTTCCTGTATGTCTATATTTGGTTTGTCTTAGTGTTTATACTCTAATTGTAGATTTCTTTTCTCTGGTTGTTATGGTATGTAAACATCCAGTTTGTTTTGATACTATTATTGTGGTTATTTTTGTTGCTATTACTAGAGTGGTGTAGTGATTGCTATTAATTGGTTTTCTCTTTATGCCAAAATTTGAATTGCCTTTGTATCATTAATATGGCAGTTCATTACTAGAGAAGTGGGTGCTGGGTCAACTACACTGCATCATGCCCTCCCAAATTAATGGAAGTGGTTGGATCTTGGGATAGAGGCAAAGGCCTCTAGTTAGAGGACTAATATCTAGAATACATAGAGAACTCAAAAATATTAGACCCCCAAAATAAAAGACCCACTCAAAAAATTGGCAAATAAGTAACACTTCTTAGAAGAAGTACAAGGAGCCAAAAAATACATGAAAAAATGTTCAACATCACTTTCCACTAGAGAAATGCAAATAGAAACAACACTAGGATTCCATCTTCAGAAATAATAGCTATCATCAAGAAATCAAATAGTAATAAATTCTGGAGAGACTGGAGGGAAACAGAACACTTACATTGTTGGTGGGAATGTAAATTAGTACACCCACTATGGAAATAAGTATGGAGATTTCTGAAAACACTAAGAATGAAAATTCCATTTGACCCAGCTATTCCCCTTCCTGGTATCTTCTCAAAAGAGTTAAAAATGTCACATTACAATGCCACATGCATACCCATATTTATATTAATGCAACTCTTTTGCTAAATTTCAGTAGCAGCCTAAACATTCATCAACAGATGAATGGACAAAGGAGATGTAGTATTTGTACTCAGTGGAGTACTATTCTGCCTTATGGAAGGATAAACTTGAGTCCTTTGTAAGAAAATGGATGCACCATGTTAAAGTGAATTCAATCAGACACACAAAGTTAAATATTGCATGGTTTATCTTACATGAAGAACACAAAATATAATTAAGGGGCAAAATAAAAGATAAATAATAGAATAATAGAAAATAGATCTTTTGTGAAAGAAGGAGACCAAGAAATGAAGGGAACAGGGAGGGAGAAAAGGTTAAGTGAATGAAAACAAGAATATATATATATTCTCCATAAGGAGTGTAATGATTATGTAATGCAAATATGTACTGATACAAATAAAACTTTCATGCAATTTTTCAAACATGCAGTGGGGTGCCAGGGATATAGCTCAGTAGCACAGCACCTGCCTGGAAAGCACAAGGTCCTGAGTTAAATTCTTGGTACCAAAAAATAATAATAATAATAATAATAATAAATAGATAAATAAATAAATAAAATGAAAAAATAAAACATGCATTGGGAACAAAAAAAAATCTACATTATAACATTTAAGTCATGGAATGTCAGGAGAAGAGTAAGCATCACCCTAAGAAAAACTTGGCCTTTCAGGGAAGAAAATTAGTGCTTTTCCACTTGTATGCAGCAGAGTTGTATCATGCTTGCTGTAATTATGAACTTCTGTTGTATTTGGAGATTCAGAGTGGATTAAGGAGGTGTGATTGGTTGTCAACTTGACAAGAGGTGGATTCTGACCATTAACTGTGTTATGACTACTTGATTTGAGTAAGAACTGCCTAGCAGATCATTATAGCACAGCTCTGGGTGTGTCTGTGGATAACATATATAGATCCAGCAAACTGAGGGGGAAAGGCACACCCTAAATGTGGGTGGCGCCAATTTGCTTGTACCCTGGATAGAATAAAAATGGAAAGAAGAAAGAAATATTTCCTCTTTTGGAAATGCTCCTGTCTTTGCCATTTCTTTTGATCATTGGTCTCCGGTTTCTTCAGCCTTTTCGTGTGGACTCACACTACAGCTCTACTGTGAGCTTCTAGGTCTTTGATCTCTGACTGGTGCTATATCCTTGATCGCTCTTACTCTGTGGCTTCCATCCTCTTGGACTGAGCAGCTACTGGGTCCTTCAGCTCGCCAACGAGCAGACAGCCATTGCATACTCTTCCACCTCTGATACTGTAAGCCTACCTAACAAAGTCCCCTACATAATTACACATAGTTTTATTTATTCCAACCCTCTAGAGGACTCTACTACAAACCCGAATGCTTCTTACTCTATTTCTTACTCTACGTGGCTTTGGTAAGTTTTTTAACCTACTATTGTTGCTGAACCAGACCTATTTTGCCTACCACACAGTATGTCAATCACTGACATGACACATTTTTAAAAAGAGAGGTTTATTTATGAAGTGGCTATGTTGGAGGCAGAGAAGGCAGAGCAATTTTCAAATCTACCTCCCAAGGATGAGGTTAAGAGTATTTATGGAATAAAGAAGCAGAGTAATCTAAGGTATGGGAAGAGGTGGTTGGAAGTAAGAAAACAAACACTGGCCTGTGTATGAGTAATCACATTTCATGGCTCTTCATCAGACATCAGTTCAGAAAATGGTGGAGTTGCTATGATGGAGGGGTGGAGTTTTTGTTCCTCTCCTGTCAAAAGGACACCCAATGGACACTTGTGCAGGCCCACAGGAAGTGTCAGTTGTTTTAACTAATTTGAGCTCATTGAAAGCAACCTCTACAATCCTGAAAAACAGCTTAAACAACCATTACCGTGGTGACCAATATGTCAGAGGCGTTATTTACAGCAAAGCTAGTGGGAGATTCAATATTGCTTAGGTATGTGACATTAAAAATTGGTAATTCTTTTCTGTGCTACCGATTGAACTCAGAAAATGCTGTTGCATCCCTAGACCTTTGCCTTTTTTTATGTTGAGTCAAGGTTTCACTAAAATTGCCCAGGCTGGCATTGAATTTGCAATCCTCCATCTCTCTGCCCCCAATTAGCTGGGATTACAGGTGTGCACACTGTGCCCAGCCTAAAATGGGTGATTTTAAGTCAACTAAAAGCAAACAACTAAAAGCAAGTGAAGTGGTTTAAGTCTAGAAATTTATTAGATTTTCACTGCAATTGCAGGCAGAAACACTGAAATGACACCCAAGATTTGGAGGCAGATTTATTTACATCAATGGGCACTAATCAGGATCATTCCCAAATTATCAGGCCCTGGTCTCTGACGGTCTAGGGCTTTTATATGATGCACAAGCAGGAGGTATGAAGGCGTGACAGAATAGCCTGGCAGTTCTTCTGATTAGCTAGCTGGGTGAGATCATTGATTACAAGGGTAGATTAATGATCATCAGTTTATGAAGCTTGGTACAATGGTACAATCAGGCATCCCTATGTTTGGTTACACTCTCATGGTTACAGGGGTCAAGAAAATAATTACAAAGCTATGAAGCAGTTACAGAGCTAGACATTTTCAAAAGAACAAAGTTTTAAAAAGAACAATTTCTCTTGTACGATTTTTCCCTTTCATCACTATTGTTATAGGCTATGAATTTTCTACGAGTGCTGTGCCACAAAGCAAACTGTGAAACCTATTGTCTAACTCCACTAACTGTGTCGCTTTCCCGCTTTCCCCTTGTGGTCTTAGAAACAGCGTGCCAACATAACCTGTTACTGTAAATGTTTCCAATTCAGTTATTCTAGTTTCTGTAAAAACCCACCCTGTTCCTCAACGACAATCAATTAACCTCTTATGGACTAAAGGACCATTGAACTGAGGCTCCCCCTTCTTTCCTCCCCCTCCTTCCCCTTGCGCCGCCCCGCACAATTGAAAGCCTTAAAATCCCCTGACCTCCCCTTGCTCCTGGCACACTTCCTTACTCTTGCGTGAGGACGGACAGTGTCGCCGCTGAGCTCAGCTAATAAAGCGCTTCCTTTTTCTTTCTGGAGTCTATTGCTTTTAATTTTTGGATTGGATTTCTTGCCCATTACAACTATGCCCTACAGTTTCCTCATCTGTAAAATGACCTTGATAATAATAGAATTTCTCTCAAAAGATGCCATGAGGATTAAATGAGTAAACACACATGAAAAGCAGTAAGATGGCCTTAGTCTTTAGAAGACATTATCCAGTAGTTCCCCTTTATCCATGGGAGATATGTTCTATGAAAACCAGTTTACCTGAAATTGCAGATACTGCCCAACCCTGTATACACTGTTTTTTCCAACATGTATGTACTTATGATAAACCTTAACTTATAAATTATACACAACAATAACTAACAACAGTAATGAAAAATAGAGCAATTATAACAATATAATAGTGTGATAAAATTTGTATAAGTGTCTAAATATCTTATTGTAGCTGGGCGTGGTGATGCATGCCTGTAATCCCAGCACTTGGGAGATTAAGGCAGAAGGATCGCTGTGAGCTGGAGGCCAGTCTGGACTACATAGCAAGACCCTGTCAAAAAAAACAAAAACAAAAACAAAAACAAAAAACCCCAAACCTATTGCTCTTTTTTTTTTCCTAAAAAGAAGCACTTTGTCAATGTAAAATAATGACTACTTCAAAGGAAATAAGAAAATAGTTTACTGTATCCTGAGGTAAATATGAGTGACCAAGGCCCAGAACCACAGACTCAAGATGCCCTAAAAAGTGCTCTGAAGACAAAGAGGTTGTAATTAACTTTACAGACAGAGAACAAAGGTAACCATGAATCCACACATTCACTGGGTGATCCAGCACTCAGGAAACAGGCAGGAGGGTCACCACAAGTTCAAGGTCCGACTGGGTTCAAGCCCAGTCCAAACTTTGTAGTGAGATCCTGTCTCAATACAAAACAAAACAAAAATAAATGAATCACTACACCAGGGAATACCGTGGTAAAAACATTACAAGGTGGGTTAAGGTAAAGTAAGGAAATTCTTGTCATTGAACTAAGATAGTATCTTACTGCATTCTTAGTGAGAAGATTGGTCAAACCAAGTTCTTTGTCGACTTGTGGCTGAGGAACCAAGTGTAACATTCCATCCTGGAAAATTTACCTAATAGGAATGAGAATGTTCGTTCAGATACAAAAAGTCAGAAGCAATGACTTGGCTTCCAAAGGCTCAAAATAGCCTTGTGTCACAGGCCTCCCAGTACCTGCCTGTAAGTTTTGAGATGAAGGAGTTGCCCATCTGGTGCTTGTTTGAAGAATTCCGTTATAATACAGTTTCTTCACAAATGCTTAATTTTATAACTTAATGGATTATCTTCAACATATTCAAATGCCAGTATTAATATTCTTGCATTTGGGGGCCATTATGAGGTAAAATAAAGATTACTTGAACACAAGTACTGTGATACTGTGAGAGTTGATACAGTAATGAAGATGGCTATGTAGTGACTAATGGGTGTGTAGCAAATACAGTGTGGATACCTTGGACAAAGGGATGATTCATGTGTTGTGCAGAAAGAATGATATAACGTTTTATGCTACACAGGACAGTAAGCAATTTAAAAGTTATGAATTATTTATTTGTGTTATCTGAGCTGATAGAAGTATTCTAAGACTGAATTGGTGTGATGGTTCCAAAGCTCCCTGAAATCACTTACAAATCAAAGATGTTGGTTGAATTTTATAGTATGAAATTATCTAAGCATAAATCTTAAATGTTAATCTATAATTTTTTTTCTGAGACAGGGTCTGGCTATGTAGTTCAGGCAGGCCTTGAACTCACTATGTAGCCCAGGCTGGCCTCAAACTCATGACAATCCTCCTGTCTCAGCCTCCCAAGTGCTGGGATTATAGTCATGAACCACCACACCCAGTTTAAATTTTAATCTGAAAGAATAAATTTGTCCAAAAAATTTACTGATAGGCTTCTGCCCACATGCTAGTCACCAAGTCATCATAGCAATAGTCCAAAATGGCTGAGAGACCCCAAGAACAATAGCACGACAACTTCCTTCTTCTTCTTCCCTCAGCCTAACATAAAAACCTCCTCTTCCTTTTTCATATGTGCAGATGCTCCTACAATCAGCTGTTAATATAGCCTTTTGTCTACCTCCCAAACTCCTCCCCCAGTCAGATCTAATAAAAACCCAACCACTTCTTTGCTCTGGTCAGAAGGAATCTTGCACTCTTCTGTAACCGTCCCATGATAAAGACTTCTTTAGCTCTCTCTCTTTATCTTTCAAATGTTCCAAAAACCCCTAACATTTACATTAAAACATTGGCCAGAGCTACTAGAAATAAAGTATTGCTTTATTTACTTATTTATTTTTTAAAAGAGAATAAAACCAAGCAAAATGAAACAGAATAAAGCCAATCAAAACAAACCAGTGTAAGTGACACTGGACTTCAAGACAATAGGAAATCAACAATGTTTACTATAATGCCTCTTGTTGTTTTCAAAATAGCTGCCCATACCTTCAGACATAGTAAAAATCAAACAAAATAGAACAGAATAGAATCAATAAAAACAAAACAATGAATGCAATAAAGAACTTCAAAACAAGATAATAGTAAATCCAAAATGGCTACCATAAAATATCTTACTATCTCTGAAATAGCTGCCCATGCCAGCAGATATAACAAAATCAAATAAAACAAAACAGAATAATCCCCAACACAATAAAACAATGAAAGTGATACTGGACTTCAAAACAAGATAATAGAGAATTAACAATGGCTACCACCTTCAAAAGGAGATTCCCCCATAGATGATACATTGTGTATTGTTATCCTTTGAGTAGATGATCAGACTATGGGCTTTAGACCTGCAAAGTCAGTGAAATGCTAAACACTACAAGCATTAAATTGTATTTTACCTCAATAGCTATCATTGCTGCCTGTGTTTCTCTGGATCGGCCAGTGGCTTATGGTGGGGGGAGGGGCTTCTTCTTGTTTCTTCTTGTTTCCCAGCCTGCACATCAGAAGAGGCTGGCATCTGGCTCTCCCTGCATTGGCCTGCACATGGTGCCGATTTACAGGGAGGGCTTGCTTCTTGTTGACTTCTTGCTCTCTTCCCCCGAAGCCTGAGAATGGCGCTGACTCAGGGGAAAAGGCTGGCATCTCAGTACTGCTTTATTTAGAAAGGAATATCCTACAGGAAGCTTCTTGAACACCCTACGGGAATGATATAATAAATTATATGAACATTGTTATGGTTTGTGTCTAGGTGGTCCCCAAGCCTCATACAGTCATGGAGGTGGCTGAGTCTAGTATTTGTGATTGGTTCATTGTCTAGCTCTGGGATTAGCGGAGTGAGTGCTACACCTGCCCAGGGGTGGAGCCGGCATACAATATAAGGGAGGGGAGAAGGTGTGTTTTCCCTCTTCTTTTACCTTTTCACTCTTGTTGCTTATGAGCTGCCATGAACCGCTGCCCCTCAGCCAGGCCACCCTGCCTTGGAACCAGCTGAGTATGGACTGAAACCTCCAAAAACTGTAAGAAATAAACCTTTCCTTCCTTCATGTTAGGCATCAGGTATTTTGTAATCATTATGTACTGTAAAAATGTACTAATAAAAATAAATAAAATAAAATAAATGAATAAATAAAAATAAAATAAGATAAAATAAAGAAAAAATAAAATTAAAAAAAAACATGGACTATCTCTTATCGTTTCTGCAAATCAGAAGCTGGAGCACTTTGGCAGAAGGGTTCTAGTTCAGAGTCTTTTAGGAAAATGCAGTCAAGATGTGGCCAGGGCTAGGGTCCCCTGGATGCCTGCATGATGTTGTAGCTAAAGAATCTTCTTCCAAGGTCACTCAGGCACATGGTTGGAATGTACAATGCACCGTGAGCCTCTCTAGAAGGCTCTCTGAGCATCCACCCTATCCTTACTAGTGTCAGTGGCTTACAACTTTGCCTTGAGAGAATAATCCAAGAGACTGAGACAGAAACTGCTGTGTCCTATGCAACCTAGATTTGAAAATTACATCTCTTCACATTCCCATCACTGGGACAAAATACCTCACATATATGCCTTAAAGAAGAAGTTTATTTGGCTCACAGTTTCCAGTTTCCATCCATGGTTGAGTGGCTCCAAGGCATGATGGAAGGACATAGCAGAGGAAAACTCCTCAACTTTTGGTAGCCAAAAAGCAGGAGGAGGAACTAGGGACACGAATAACCTTTATAGGTCAGCTTCCTGTAACCCACCTCCTCCAATCACTGTATTAATCCACTGAGGAATATAGTGCCCCATGATCTAATCACATTCTAAAAGTCACATATTTGAACATATGATACTTCCAGGAGACATTTTAGATTTAAACCATAACACTATTGGTCTTAGTGCAGTAGGGCATGAATATAAAAGGTGAGGGTGGTTAGGAGTCATCTTGTGCTGGCTCCTTCACTCTTACTTCCCATCTGGTTTTCACCATTGCTCCTTAACTGACATCCTTGTTTCTGTCTCCCTGGTGTCTATTTTCAACACAACAGCCAGAAATTTCTTATCGTATCATGTTGCTTACCTACCAAAAGCCTTAAAACAGCTTCCAATAACCAAAGAAAAGCCAGAGTTTGCTATGATCAAGACCTTTCATCATCTGGCTCCTAACACTTACTGAGTTTCTTTCATTCTCTTTTTACTCACTTTATTCAGCACAAATACTGCATATCTCAAATGCACTAAGCAGGCATCTGCCCCAGGGTCCTTGCACTGGCTCTTTCCTCTCTGCCTGGAGTTGTTTTCCAATAGCTGGTTCATTCAGATCTCTCTCCCAAAGTCAGACAGGACTTTTCTGATCATCACAAATCAAATCAAATCAAATCAAATCAATGAAATAAAATTGCATTCCTGTCATTTCCTTCTTTATAGTACTTAGCAGTTATAATTTATTTTCCTCCACCAGAATGTACACTCTGCAAGAGTAAAGAAGTTGTTTAGTTTTTGCTGAAGTCTTCTCATGAGTAACATAGACTGACATATTTGTGTCTTCCCATGATGTCAGAATTTATTGACTGTTGATAAGTTCACAAGCTACATCTTTTTCAGCAGTGTTACTTCATGGAGTACTTCTAACTTCAACTGGTAGTTGTGACCATGGCAGTTGCAACTTCTTTTTTCCATTTCTTTTTCTCTTTTTTTCTTTTCTTTTCTTTTCTCTTCTTTCTTTTTTTTTTTTTTTTTTAAGTACAGGGGATTAAACTCAGGGCCTCGCACATGCTGGGGAAGTGCTCTATCACCTAGCTAGATCTCTGGGCCCCATTCCAATCTTAATTACTAATATCTATGACACTCAAATCACATATCACATGTCAAAAGGTACTATTCTGTTACAGTGAGGCTAAGAAATGGTCAATATAACCATAGGATTTAGACAGACAGTACAGAGAGCAAATGTGATGAGTCAATACTGTACAAATGTAACTACAGGTGATCAGATAAAGGGTTAGTGAACCCAAGCGTAGAGCTATCAAGGTGAAAGAATCTGGATGACTTTTGAAGTGGGCAGCATTACAGGGTAAGGAAATCTGCACCGAGCTCACTTCCAGAATCAGAGTCAGAAGTTTATCAACATGGTGACCTGCTGGGCAGAGGCTCTGATGTGCGGTCTGTAACAGGTGATGAGTCAGTGTTGCTATTGTTACTAGCCACTTAGGTTCTTAGCTCAGGTTCATTTGCTCATTGCTGACCAAACCAAGGGAGGGCATGTATTTTAGGATAAAGGGTTTATTTAAAGTTAGCTCCAGGAGAGAGGGGCCCATTTGCCTCAAATCATCATCTCACTGTGTACAGGTGGGCAAAGGGCATTTATAGTGAGCAACAGAGGGGATGGGGAGCACAGAGAGACAATGCAGATCTCCAACTTGCCTTATCACTTCCTTTGTCCCGTTTCTTGTGAAAAGGAAACTGGACTCCAGGCCTCCTTCTGTCAGTATCTGCATATTCTGTCATTTCTTTGGGGCTGAGGAGAGGAGGAGGTGTTGGTTATGTGTTTAGCAAGAGCAAGTTTGGAGAAGTTGCCTATCTCTAAAAGAAACAAAATCTAACTTTTAAACTTCCATTTCACAGGGGCGATTACACTATGTTTGCAGTCTTTTAGACGTTTCTGGTGAGGGAGGTGCATCTTTCTTTGGTCTGTTTGATAAGTTCATGTGCCTGGTGTCCCTGATATGGTCCAATAGGTCAAAGTGTCCATGTGTCCTTGGTTTAATTCAGTAAGTTCACAGATGGTAATTTTTTTTATTAACATGAATGGGTTATTTATTCTACTGTACCTTATAACTGTGCTGTGCCAATGGTTTTCTCAGTAAGTTTTATGTGTCAGACATCTGGTGGTTGTCTATTTTCACCCCCAAGATGGGAAGCCATTCATCCTTAGCATTTGCACTCACAGTGGAATAACTCAGGCCAAACTGCTGTTTTATAAAATGGAGTAACTAAGGGCAGAGCACAGAATGCTCTCTGCAGGCCTCAAGGTCTTCCATAGTATCAGGCACATTAGAGACACTCAGTAAATACTCACTGAACGACTGAACCTGTGAGTTCATGAAAAGTAGCTGTTAGTCCCCAGTCTTGCTTGCATAAGTGCCCTTTTGACACTGAATTATAAATAGAAGCAAAAATCAAAGGGAGGGGAGAGAAAATAGGAAATGGATAGGCAGAAACCAGAAAATGTAGTTACTAGTAAGTACATAAGAAAGGAAGAGATGGAGGCAAATCAGGGGCAAAAGTATGATATGAAATAGACTATTCTGATTTGTAAGTGTACGACATCTTAAAAATATCAAATTTATTTGAAAGAAGAGTGTTATATGTAACAAATTATGTAAACCTTGAGAAAAGAATGGTTTATCCACGAGTTAAAAGGAACATCAAGCAAGTTAAAAATGTAAGAGGCCAAGAAAAGATTCACTGATGGTTAAGGAGCTATGGTGGAAGTTTATTAGGGCACGCCCTCCGCATGGGATGGATGTTCCGAGGGAGCACAGGATGGCTGGACAGGATCTCCTGGATCTTTTCCAGGCAACTCTGGTTTGCTGCTTTCCCTGCTTCAAACTCTCGGCGCTTCTCTTCCTTCTCTGCCTCTCGGGCTTGCTGCTGGTGGGCTATTTGCATCTGAAGTTGCTTCCTGTACTCCTGGGCTAGACTACAGCGTCTAAAGCATTAGAAATGTCGAATATAAAATTATTAAGGTAAGCATGTGGATTTATTTAGAACATTACAATTAAAATATAATTTGTGAAAGCAAATTAAGATTTCCAGTAAAATCAGAAGAAGTACTTGTATGTCTAAAAGTTTTCACAATGAATTGTTTGGAAAGTCAGGCATGGTGGTGCATTGTCTGTAATTCCAGCCCCTCACAAGGCTGAGGCAGAAGGATTGTTAAACTCAAGGTTGACCCAGGCAATTTAGTGAGATTATGTTTTGAAATAAAATTTAAAAAGGGCTAGGGATGTGGCTCATCACTCCCTGGGTTTAATACTCAATACTGAGAAAAAGAAAATCAGGGAGAGTGGCAAACAAACAGACGAAAAACTCAATAATGAGTTTACACAGGCATGCCATTTTAGCTTTTCCTTCATCCTCCCAGCAGCTGGTCCACCTGTTCTCTTTTCTGCTGAGGATGTAAACAGGGGAGGCCTGCAGTGGTCTGGAACTGCTGAGGACAGTGTGGGTTAGTCTACCATTCTGTTCAGTAGTAACTAGGCAATTTTTTGGCCTAGACAATATAAGCCACACTTTTACTATAAAATGACATGCTTAAAAAATTTCTGAGATGGTTTTTATTGCAGTGAAAAAAAAAACCATAACAATATTTACCACCTTAACTATTTTAGATGTACAGTCCAGTAATTAAGTGTATTCATAGTGTTGTAAAAGAGATCTCCAAAATCTTTCCATCAAGCAAATATGAAACTCTATGAACTTTAAGCTCCAACTCTCTTTCCCCCCTTCCCTCAGCTCCTGATACTACATGCTACTTAATGTTAGATTAGATATCTCATAAAGATAGAATCATACAGTATTTGACTTTTTGCGAGTGGCTTATTTCACTTAGATAATATCCTCGAGGTTCATCCACATTACAGTATGTTATAGGATTTCCTTTCTTTCAAAGCCTGCACTATAGTCCATTGTATGATAAGAAAAAATTTTGAGATGTCCCAAAGTTACTTAAAAGGGCTCAATAGGATGGAGGAGGGGAGAGATAAGAAAAGTCAAACAGTTAAAAGCTGTGGACCAAACCAATAAAAGTGTATTTCAACATTCCTGAGTGATAACCTTAAATCCTATCATGACCCTGTAAATCATACCCAAAACCTGGTCCTTTTACTGGATAACATCTGTAATACGTCAATTACTGCTTTTATTTCAGAGATGTCTTGATATCTAGAATTTTATATGTGCTACATTTTGTTTAGCTTTTCATTTGTTGATGGATATTTGAGTTACTTCTACCTCAATACAGTAGACAATGCTACTATGAATTTGGATGTGTAAATGTTTCTTCGAGACCTTGCTTTCAATTCTTTTGGAATTCCAGATGTGGGATTTCTGAATCATGTGGCAGTTCTACTTTTAATTTTTTTAAAAAGGAAACTCCATACAGTTTTCCATAGAGACTGTACCATTTCACAATTTATAAATCACATTTTTAATATTAGCTGTGGTATAAGGAGAATTTTATTTGGTTTTTGTCCCCAGTTCCTGACACACAGCTCCTAAAACCCTTGGAATTTCTCAAGGGACAGGAGTTTCTTTTGTTATTCTTAAGGGCACCTTGGTCAAGGGGACGTGAGTGAGGCCCCTAGAAAAACTTAGGATGGGGCAGTAATGCAGTAATGCATTAATTATGATACATTGTTCTCTGTGTTAAAAATCTGGTTGTGGGGGTACCAATGATAACTAAAACCTAATTGTACCTGGCAAAATTCTCCTTCTCTTCACGATTAAGTTCTTTAAGACCTTCATTTATGCGTTCCTGTTCCATAGCACGTTCTTCCTGTTCTTTGGCTTTTCGTTGTACTGACAAAGGCAAAAAAAATTATTTGTCAAATGGCTTTTTTCATAAGACCTGCTCATATCTTTCTGGGTACCAAAGTTATACTGTCTTTAGGAAGGTGGAACTTGGAATAACTGGGCTGGACCTTGGATCAAGAAGGAAGAAGCAGTTCTCCAGGGAGTAAAGAATACGCTTAGGATAACATATGCATGATCCACACTGACTGCCTCTTGACGAATTTTTCTTATTAATAAGAGAGATTATAGAGCAACTCCCAAGAACCATCCATGCTGGGACTGGGCGGAGCCGATCAAGGATCCAACTAGCCAGCCTTTCTGATAAGCTGCGCAGACCATGTGGGACCCAGGAAGAGAAAAAGTCAGTGCCTCCTGTAAGCCTACCGGCATGCAGGCTGAAAATTATAAAACTCTCTCACCCCATAAGCCACCAGCTGGTTTGGAGGTCAACCTGAGCCGATAGCAATTGAGGTACAAAAAGCACATGAAGGATTGTATTGTTAGGTTGAATTTACAGGCATGGGGTTGACAGTCTGAGCATGTATAGGAAGGATAACAGTATGTAATATGGTAAATATGGGGGGGGTTCTGTCTTGTTTTTAAAGTCTAATAATGTTCTCACTGTTTTGTTTTATTCTTATTAATTTTTTTTTGCTTTACTTAATATTCCATTTTGATTGGTTTTATTCTGTTTTGTTTTGGTCTGATTTTGCTACAACTGATGGAATGGAAAACTACTGTGAAGATAACAAGATATACTATAGTAGCCATTATTGTTTTCCCATTACCCTGCTTTGATATTCTGTACCAATTTCACTGCTGTGTTTTGATTGGATTTATTCTGTTTTGTTTTGTTGGGCTTTACTATCTTTAAAATAAAAAAAGAGAGATTATAAAATAAATATTTTATAATGGATAAAGTTATAAGTTGATAAGAAAAATGTAGGCATCCCAATAGAAAATAAGACAAAGAAAACAAAGAATATTCACAAAATGAATAAATGCAATCAACAACATATTCCTAATCTGTGAGGGAAAATTATATACATAGAGGAAATACTCAAAGTTGTAAATAGAGAATTTTTGGGTGGTGGAATTATATTCGATTTTGTTTCTTTGTTTATGAATGATACCAAATATTCAAAATTTTCATGTTTTCCAATAATTTCAAATTATCATTGATGGATACAAAAATCTTTGCAGTTTGAAGGCTCTCTTGTCATTTTCTAAAAAGTTCCATCTAATAGTGGCTTAACAATTTTTGAATGCTGTGATAATTCCTGGAGTGGAAAATTAATTACTAGAACCAGGATTAGTTTTCTTTTACAAAGACCAGCTGCATGAGATGTGCTGTTACCCTAAGATTAAATGTGTCTATATATTGTATCTCTGGCAAGTGACAGAAATCTGAAGGTAGCAGTTAACTCTCAAAAACATTACACTGGGACCAACTTGAGGCTGAGGGAATAGTAGTGCAGTGTGTTATAAGAGACATATTGTGATTATGAAACTAACAGTAGCCCCAAAGCTCACTTAATCACCTCACAGGGTTGATACTACATATCAGTTGGTAGCACAATGCAACCAGGTCCAGTGAGTCCCATGAAACAAGGCTACCTCTGCGCAGATGTAACTTTCAGAAAACTGAAAACAAAGTTTATCCTTGCAAGAATAATTTAAGCTTTCTTCATGAAAGAAACAGTAACTGATACAGACTGGATTCAGGCATAAAAAAGTAGATGAATTCCTCAAATTTCAAGAATGTCCTTCAGGGGAAACCCTCCTGATCAGCTGAAAGCACTGTGAAAGGCCTGGCAAAGGAACTCATTTTGAGTAGAGAAACACAAATACTTGAGCAGGCCTCGAATCTCAAGATCAAGAGCACCCAATATGCAGAAAAAGCTTAATAAGCAAAGATATGGAAGCAGGGAAATGCTGCTGGAAAGAAAAAAGGGAAAATAAAAGGTTGAGGGGAAGAAGGTATCCCACCTTCTCTTGTGCTTTACAATCATCAAGGTACACAGAATTCACATGACATACTTTTCCTTTAACTTTGAGAATATCTCTCCTGGTGCTGCTCAGAATCTGCTGGAATATGATATTCTTCATATCCACTTAAAGTTTACAAAAGATCTTACTTTAAATAATTTTTGACTCACTCTCGATATATCATACACACCTACTTAAATATTTTGATTGTTGCCTAAGCCAAAGTAAGGGTAAACACTAAAGTAACCATAATTCAGTTCCTTACACTTTTCTTGGACTTGGAGTTTTCTTGTACACATGACTTCATTCATGAGTTGTTTCCTTGCTTCCTTTTCAAGTCTCAGCTCCTTGTCCTTCTCAGCCAGTTTTTTCTGCTTCTCTTCTTCTAATATTCTATCTAATTCTTTCTCCTGAACTTTTTCTTCCTCGCGTCGCTGTACCAAATATTTAAGATATATCTTCTGTTCTTTTACCATATCATCCTACATAACATAGAAATTTAGAATTTTTAGGTATGATACTAAGGATAAGTTTTTAAAAAGACATATTTCAATCCTTTAGAGCCATCTACTAAAATATTTGTAGCTGAACTATTATGTCTAGGGTTTACTCCAAAATACTTAAGAGTGCTGGTGGGTATAGATCAAACCAGAACGGCTGGGCATGGTGTTAGACACCTGCAATTCCAGCATTTGGAAGGCGAAGGCAGAAAGATCACTTTGAGTTCAATGGCACCTTGAACTACACAGCGAGATCTGAAAGAAAGAAACGAAGGAAGGAAGGAAAAAAGGAAGGAAAGAAGGAAAAAAGAAAGAAAGGCAGTTAATTGATCATTTCTGAAGCAAGGTGACGGATACGTAGGGACTCATTATACTGTTTTTTGTATCTGTTTGAAATGTTTCACAATGCTTTTTTGAATAAATTAATTAAAATGCTTTCCCAAAGTGTTTCTCAAAGGAGTTGCCAAATCATTTTCAATGGTAAAGGTTATTTTCCTTTAGGGTGATGAAATCTTAGCCTTATAAAGTAAGTCACTATTATTATAGCACTGTCTTCCTGAGTGGTAATCACCTAACTGTACAATAATTACACTCTGGAATAACCTAGGGAGACTTTAATAAGTATTAGGGAGGGTGAGGGTGTGGCTTAGCTTTAGAGCACTTGCTCAGCATGCATGAGGTCATAGGTTTCATCCCTACCACTTAGAGGAGGGAAACAAAAGCACTGAGAGCTGAGTCTCATTCCTAGTCTTCACTTTAATGGATAACTTTTAAGTTTCCCAGGTAAGTATAATGTGCAGATGTGGAAAACAACTTTTGGCATAGAATGCAGTTATTTTTAGCTGATTACTGCCAAGTAGCGCAATGATCTGATAATGTGAATATATACATATGTGTGTATATATATATATTATTTTTTTTAAACGATACCTGAGGATTGAACCCAGAGCCTCATGCATGCCAGGCCAGTGCTCCCACAGTGAACTACAACCTCGGTCCCTTTTAT
Source organism: Cuniculus paca (assembly GCA_004365215.1). Lineage (NCBI taxonomy): Eukaryota > Metazoa > Chordata > Mammalia > Rodentia > Cuniculidae > Cuniculus > Cuniculus paca. The sequence goes on from RJWT010002925.1 coordinate 25,406, forward strand.
TTTGAGACAGGGTCTCACTAAATTGTCAGAGTTGGACTCAAATTTGTGATCCTTCTGCTTCATGCTCCTGAAATTATAGGTGTGCATCACTGAGCCTGCTCCGAGTTTGTCTAAATAATAAAAGACAATTAACCAACTAAAAAATAGGCAAAGGAGGTCAACAGACTTCAGTTTTCCAAGGAAGATGTGCAAATGGCCAATCAGCACAGGAAAAAAGGTTCAACATGATTAGTTTTAGAGAAACATCAATCAAAACCATAATGAGATATCACTTCAGATGCATGAGGGTGGCTAAAAGAACAACAACAAAAAGACAGTAAGTATTGATGAGCATTTGGAGAAATCAGAATCCTCATGCTCTGCTGGTAATAATGTAAAATGGTATTACCATTTTGGAAAATAGTTTGGCAATTACCAAAAAGTTTAAACATAGTTACCTTATGACCCCATAATTCTACTCCAGGACAGATGCCCAAAAGAAATGAAAGCATACATCCATGTAAAAAATGTAAATGAATGTTCACAGCAGCATTATTCATAATGATCCAAAAGTGATAACAACTCAAATGTCCATCAACTGGCATGGATAAACAATGTGAAACAGGCATACAATGGAATATTAGACAGTCAAATAAGGAATAAATAAAATAATACATGTTATAACATGGATAAACCTCAAAAACACTATGCTAAGTAAAAGAAGTCAATGAAAAGATCACATAACATATGATTTCATTCATCTAATAATCCAGAACAGAGAAATCTATAGAGACAGAAAGTAGGTTAGTAGTTGCTTAGGGGTTTGGGGTAGGGAAGCAGAAGGATCAATGAAAATGTTTTAAAATGGACTGTGGTGATGATTGCACAATGCCTATAAATACCCTAAATTCCACTGAACTCTGCACTTTAAAAGGATGAGCTGCACATTATGAATCATATTTCAATAATTATATTCTCAAAAGAAAATGATTCAATTGAAAACAAAAGCTTAATAAAAAATAAAACAAGCAAATCAATTAGTAAATGGGCAAGAGACATGAAGAGACATTTCACTGAAGACTATATACAGATGTCAGACAGTTGCTCAGCATCATTTGCCACTAGACAAATTAAATAAATGTTAATGAGATACTGCTATACATCTACCAGGATAAAGATATCACTACACATCTTTAAGCATAAAGCAAAAATAGTTACAACATCAAATGTTAATCAGAATGTGGAGAAACTAGATTGCTCTTGTCCTTCTGGTGGGAAGTACTACTGGCCTGAAAAACAATTTCAGTTTCCTTCCTCTCTTTTCCTTCCTTCTTTCCTTCCTTCTCCTCCCCTTCTGCCCTCCCTCTTTTCCTCCCTCCCTCTTTCCGTCCCCCATCCCTCTCTCCGTTGGAGATTAAGCCCAGGGTCTTACAATGCATAGAAAACACTGTGCTCTACCACTGAGTCGCATCCCACACCCCAACCCTTTCAATTTCTTCATAAAATCCAACATGCAACTACCATATGACCTAGCCATTATACTTGTGGGTATTTATCCCAAAAAGTGAAAATTTGTGTCCACACAAAAACCTATAGTCAAATGTTCATAGTAGTTTTACTCAGAATAGCCATAAACTGGAAGCAATACAAATATCCTTCTTCAGGATATTTGTGAGTGGTTAAACAATTTGTAGTAAATTTATACTATGACTCCTATTCAAAAATAAAAAGAAACGTACCTCTGATGTGTATAATAGCTTGGATAAATCTCCGAGGTTATGCGCAATGAAAAATATCAATCCCAAGAGATTATGTACTATATCCTTTCTTTCATGTAACATTCTTGAAATAAAATTATCAAAAATGGAAAAGACTATCATTTGCAAAGTGTTAATTAAGGAGAGGGTCAGGCAAGTGGGTGATTACAAAAAGGCTAAACGACAGCTCCTTGTGGTGATAGAAATGTTCTGGATTTTGACTGGATCAATGTCAATATTCCAACCTTGATATTGTACTGGAGTTTTGCAAGATATGATTATTTCTTTTTTTATGATTATTTCTTAAGACAGCGTGTGAATTTACAATCATTGAGAAAAAAGTTTCATTGAAAAGCAGGGTCTAAGGCGAAACTCAGTGGCACAGTGTGCCTTAGCATCTGGGGGCTCTGTGTTCAAGCTCCAAGACCCCCCCAAAAACAAAGAAAACAAAAAACTCTGAAAACAAAAATGAAGCACCTGTAGGAAAAGCACAACACTTTTCCAAGTTCAGTGCAAAATGCAAAGGTACAAGTAGCTAAGTAAATATAAAATGCCTTTCTCTAATCTCTTTACTTGACCCTCAGGCTTTACATATTCTGTAAGTCTCAACTCAAATGCCACTTTCTCAGTGATGTCCTCCCAAATTCTAGTTCTTAAACTTCAGTGAGCAAGAGAATCCCCTAGGATTGCTCATTAAAACACAGATGTCTTGTTCCTGCCAAGATTTAACTTGGAGACTCTAAGTCTGGCGCCTGTGAATTTGTTTCCAGTCTCCTTCGGGTGGTGCTGGTGCTTACAGCATCACCATTATACTTTGGATCACTTTCCACATGGCTGAGAACTCAATAGGAAACCCTGTCCAGCACCTAGTATGCATTAAATAAATGTCTTACTCTTTTCTGCTTCTTTTTATCTGCCTCTTCCTGTAAGTCTTGAAGGGCTCTTTGTACAAGCTTCAAGTTCAAATCCTGCTCTTCTCTGTACTCCTGCTGAATAAATTCCATCTTCTCTTGTAAGGTCTTCTGCAAGTTGTTTCGAACTTCCTGTTTTGTCTTCTGTTTCTTCAGCTTTTCTTGTTCATGTTCAAGTTTAACCTGTGCATTGTCCTTTTCCTAATGTTGAACAATAACAAAGGTAATGCATCAATCACTACAGTTAAACAAAACTTGCTGTAAAAAATGAGACTAAGGAATTTCTTAGAAATTAGACATACACTCGCACGTGCACACACACACACCTAAATTCAGAGGCACTATAAGAAATAAAACTTGTCTTTTCATGACAGAGTCAGCAATAAAGCTTCTAAAAACTGGTGCATCTGTATGTGATTATCAGATAAGTAACTGTGGGTTTTGAAGATGCAAAAAAGTATAAAGAGAAATCACCTTTAATCCCAGTACTCATCATCCATTGCTACTCTCAATATTTTGGTGTACTGACCTTTCAGTGTTTGTGTATCTGTGCACACCTACACATCTATGAGGTCTGACTGAAAAATATGGTGAATGTTTAAATTTTTAAAAATGTATTACAGTAAAAGACACATTGCCTTTAATCCTCAACATACTTCCCATCACTTCCAATGTACTTATCCCATTGCTCCTGCCACTTTCTGAAGCAGTTCTGGAAATCCTTTTACTAGAGTGTCTTTAGTTGCCCTGTCATGGCTGCTTCAATGTCCTGGACTGATTCAAAATGTTTACCTTTGGCTGGGGATATAGCTTAGCGGCATAAGCGCATGCCTGGCAAGTGCAAGGTCCTGAGTTTGAGTCCCGATACAAAAGAAAAGTTTACCTTCCATGGTCACTTTGACTTTGGGGAAGAGCGAAAAGCTGTATGGTGCCAGATCCAGTGAATTAGATAAATGAGGACTCAGCATAATGTTTTTATGAGCCTACCTTTCCTCGGCTGGCACAGAGCAGCAGCATTCACCATACCGTACTTTTGATCACACCTCGTAGACACTCGTGAAATAAGATTTTCAGAACTGCTTCAGAAAATGACAAGAATGATGGGGTAAGTGTGACTGAAGCAAGGAGTATTTTGAGGAAGGTGAATGGCAATGTCTTTCACTGAAATGAAATTTCTAAAATGTACACATTCACTCTATATTTTGATCTTACCTCACAGATTTATACACATCATTAAACGGCAATAAGAATCCACAAAAGGAAATGTGCTCCCTGTAAACCTCCCAGGCTCTCAGGCAATCTGTATAGTATGAGCCTGCAAGCTGTACTCCACCCAAGGGCCTTCACCCCGTCGCGGTGCAGGAAAATGCCCACCAGCAGGCGCGCCTCCTCTTCTTTCAGTCGCTGTGCTGCCTGCCTTTGCGCCTGGATGCTGGTGACCTGGGCGTTTAGTCCCAGGCGTGTGTTCTCCACCAGCTCCTTCTGTTTCCTCTCCTCTTGGGCTTCTCGCTTTTCTTTAGCTAACCGGTCTTCCTCCCAGAGCCTTGCGAACATCTGCTCTTCTATCACTTTTTGCCTCTTCTGCTCCTCATTAAAAGCTATCTGTGCTTTCCGCTCCTCACACACGGTCTTCTGATGGACGCAGAACAATTCATTACGGAGCTCTTCGCAGCGTTCCCTAAAGAGCAGTTTTGGGAAAGACAAACAGCCTTTCGTGAGGCACTGCTCTGTTCAGGCCCTTACTCACAGTCATTCACGGCAGTAAGAAAAGTCGAAGGCCTGGAAGTAGGCCATCTGTGTGCAGGAAACATGGGCGAGCAGCAGGGAGGCAGGCGCCAGGAAGCCTCTGCTCAAACTCAAGCAAGGGAGGCAGGAAGAGCAGGCTTTGAAAACTACTTTTGCCATTTCCTGTGTGACCATGGATCAAAAACTCTGCCTGTTGGAGCCTGTTTCCTCGTCTGTAAAATAACTGCCATTCAAGGTTCTGGTATAGATGAGAAAGAACAGAAGTAAACACCTGACAGATGAGGGCACAATAAAGGGTGACTATTACCTATTACTATCACTCTCACTATTACTGTTGTTATTATTATTACTATTACTATTACTGTAGATGAAACAGAGGAGAGATGGGTACTGCAGAATTGCGTGTTACCATGGAATGGGTCGATATAGCCTAGGCTTTTGTGTACAACAAGGAAAGAATTGCCAAGTGTATATCCAGTAGCAAGTGGCAAGCAGCTGTATTTACCGAAGATCACAGGAAGCTGTGTTCAGGGCAAGTCCATGCCCACAAAAGATAAAGCACAGATGGAAAAAGGTGCTGGGGTGACAGTAACAGCACTGCATACAGACCGTAGCACACAGAAACAGCAATAGCAACACCACACTTAGATAAATCAGGCCTTTGGAATTGAAAGGATTTGCATCTCAGCCCAGGTATCTCTCCCTGAATCTGTAGGTGTGATTGACAGGAATGATTGACAGGGTGCTGAGTCATCTTAGGGGCTCTGAACATGCATGCTTTGTCCCAGAATTCATTCTGATCTTAATTAGTGAATGACATATTTATGAGGTGAGGAAAGGGTGAAAGTGACTAAGGTCAGGCTAGGAGATCTAACATGCATGTACTGTCACCTGGAGCATCAGAGATCTGCTGGGGTTTTGTTATTTTATTTTCTAACTCTCTTAGGGCAGTGTAAGCAGGAATGGCCACAGGATGTTGCTTAGAATTAAGTGGGTGGAAGAGAGTGACTCCCTCAGTTCCATTGTTCATACCTGCACTATTTAGTGGATGAAGGATTCGTTAAGAGACCCTGCTACCACTTGCAAGGAAGCTTTAAGAATGGGGTCAGCATGTCATGCTGAAGCTTCTCTATTGCTCTGATAACCCTGACAGGGCGCATGCTCACCAAAGAGGTCCCTGCTCACTCGAGGAAACAACCCTATTGTTGCTGCCCCACTGCCTTTTCACAGCCAGCCAGATGCACCATTCAGGAAGAAATGCTCTTTCAGTGTTCAGTGTTCAGATCCCATCCTTTCTTTCAGTTTAATAAGTCAAATGTCTTCAAAAGTTCTTCCCTAAGCCCACTATGGTTTGAATATGCTTTACAAAGGCTCATGTACTAGAAGTCTGATCCTCAGTGATGTTGGGAAGTGGTGGTACTTTAAAAAGGAGGGGCCTAGTCGGAGGTACTCAGGTCATGGGCACCATCCTCATGAATGGATTAATGCTATTAGAAAGAGCAAGCTCCCCTGCCATCTTTTGCTTTTTCACTTGCACATGTGCCTTTTCTGCACACAGCAGACTCCTTTGCCATTTCTCCATCACGTTATGCTGTTGTCAGAGGGCCCATGCCAGGACACTGGCACTATACTATTTGAACCCTCTAGCCACCAGAATAGTGAACCAAATAAACCTCTTTACTTTATAAGTTGGCCAGTCTCAAAAACTTTGTTATAGCAACCATAAACAGACCGAGAGCCCCATTTTAATTTCAGGGCTGTGATTTTCAATACAATCTGCAATTTAAAATTACGTAGAGCTGTTTTCAAAATCCTTTCCTTTTCCTAGGGCAGAAGGGAAGAATTTTACTCTCTTCCAGGGTAAAACCAAATATCTGGGGGCAGATATAAAGAACTGTACTAGTTTTGGTATTTTCTTAATAAAAACAGCTGAAAATAACCCCCCAAAATGCCTGTCATAATTTTTAATCTAATCATTAATTGTGCAAAGAGATAGGACATTTAAAAAAGAAATCTTACAATGTATCAAAAGAATAACACATAAACATTGACAAATTGGAATTCATTGATATTTTTATAATTGGCTGTGTGAAAGCACCTTTTTAAAGGGCCTAAAAAGACAAGCTACTGGAAAACATTTTCTAAACCACATATTTGACATAGGACTCATCTAGAATATATAAGGAACTCTCAAAATTTAACAGCTAAAAAACCACAATCTAATTAGAAAATGGACAAAACAGAATAAACATTGCATAAAAGAGGATGTACGGATGGCAACTAAGCACACAAAAATTGTTTAACATCAATTAAGGAAATGCCACATAAGCTCAGGATGAGGTACCACTATAAACTTATTAGAATAGCTAAGATAAAAATAGTGACAAGCTAGACATGGTGGTACACATTTGTAATCCCAGAACTCAGGAAGCTGAGGCAGGAGGATTGAAAGTTCAAGCCCAGCCTGTGCAACTTAGTGACTTAATGTCTCAAAATAAAAGAAATAAAAAAGCACTGGGGATGTAACTCAGTGCAAAGGCCTTAGGTTCAATCCATAGTACTGCCAAAAACAAAACAAAAAAATGACAATACCAAAAACTGGCAAGTATGTGGTAAAATGACTTACACATTCCAGGTGGGAATAAAAAGCAGCATGAGCCACTTTGGAAGTTTAGCAATGTCTTTAAAAACTAAATATACACATATATCCCAGAAATAGCCTACAGCAATTATCCTAAAGAAGTAAAAATTTATGTTTACACAAAAACCTACACACAAATATTTCTTTAAAATTCAATTATAATAGTCTCAAACTAAAAACCATCAAAACATCCTACAACAAATGAATGGTTTAAACAAACAAGTACATCCATTTCACGTATCAGTAAAAGACAAACTAGCAACCCCTACAACTGTTGTGGAAAAACCATGACTGAATTGGATGGGAGACACATAGGCACAGAGGAACTGGAAGGCAACTCTGTCTTACACTAGCTGACTGGGGGAAACTGAGTTCCAAATCACCAGCCCTGTCTTGGGGTTAAGCAGATATTTACATATGTTTTAAGCAGAAAGTACAAGAGGCTGATAGCAGGTTATTTTATAATTGGTTATGTAGGCTGGGTCATATGTTGTTAGGCAGACTTGTTCTGGGCTGTAGGGGGTTCAGGGGCTTGGGTCAGGAGCTTAAATTCAGGAGCTTGGGTGAGCAGGAAGAATAAATCATTGTCTCAGATTGAGCCAGTCTATCCTTGAAGCAAGTTAGCACAACAAGATGTACTTTCTGGCTTTATATCTACCTTACAAGTTGCAGCTGGCATTGGAGTCTTGAGGATAGCTGAGTCTAAATAGGCTGGGCCTGCCTTTCCTGCTCTTAATATATTGTCCAGTTATAATTTTTAAAATTTCCTTTCCACAACAACTTGGAAGGACTTCAAAGGTGTTATCACATTGAGTGGAAAAGGTCAAAAGAACACCTATAATGACTCCAATTATATGACATTTTAAAAATTGATGAAATTATGGAAGTAGAGATTTAGTGGTTGACAGGGGTTAAGAATGCTGTGGGATGACTGGGGTGAGAAGAAAAAAAAAACGGTAGCAGCAGTGAAACCTCTGCAGTGATGGATGCTTGAGTATTTCCTTTCTTCTTTACCGATCATTATGGCTTATATCTAGTTGTGTCCTCCTCCCAGAGCCTCACACAGTTTAGTGTGTGTGTTTGGTGGGGGAGGGTTCAGAGGTGGCTGGAGCTAGGGTATGTGATGCTGGGATTAAATGTGTGATTCTGGGATTAAAGATTCCCAACTCTGGATGTGGGGCACTAATCAATAAGGTTATAAACTGATTAGAATACAAGGACAACTTCTGCTACTGCTGCTGCTGCTGGCTGTTTTCTGCCTGCTCTGCCATGCCATGGACTATTTCTCCTCTCTGGCATGCTGCCCTACCTTGGAGCCAGCTGGTTATGGACTGAAACCTCTACAAACTATGGGCTGGAATAAACCTTTCCTCCTTTAATTTTGGGTGTTGGGCATTTTGTCTCAGCAATGAGAAAATTAACTAAGATACCCTCCAAAGCCTCAGGCACTCAAATGGAGCTTTTGGAAGATCACTGGATCATGGGTGTGTGATAGTGGGTTAGTTTACTGATGAGTTGATAGCTGGTATGATATTGGAAGATTGGAAGGTGAAGTCTGGTGGGAAAAGGTGAGTCACTGTGGACATGGCCTAGAAGAATATATTGTCCTCCTTTGATGGTTCACTGATTCCTGTCTCCCATGTCCCTCTGTCATGCCACCATGCCTTCCAACTACAGACTGAAACTGCCACAAATGGTGAGCTAAGATAAATCTTTTCTTCTTTCAATTGTAGGAGTTGGGTATTGTATCTCAGCAATGAGAAAAGTAACTAAGGCTTTTCTTTTTTGGGGAAGGGTACTGGGGATTGAACCCAAGGCCTTGTACATGGTAGGTAAGTGCTATGCCACTTAATTATATCCCTCAACCTTTTAACAAGGTCTTACTAAGTGGCCCAGAATGGCCTTAAACTTGTGATCCTCCCATGTTAGCCTTTCAAGTAACAGGGATTACATGCCTGAGCCACTGCACCAGCAGATAGATGTGTATCTTGGATGTGGTGGTGCTCACAGAAGGACACACTCATAGCACACCATTGTCAGTTTCCTCTTTCTAATACTGTACACAAGATGTAACCAGTGAGGGAAAGTGGGTGAATGGGTACCTGGGACTTCTGTATTACCTTTGCACTTTCCATGACTATACATGGAACATTAAAAACTTAAAAAAAAAAAGAAAGAAAAAGAAATCACTGGCTATCTTTTGGTTATTATTCATTGCATTTTATTATTATTACTGAAAATAATTTTTCTGTATAAATGACTGAAACCACTGATAATGATCCACTCCATGTATCAAATATTTTAGAAATCTCACTGAGTATACATCTAAAGAAAATGAATGTATTTATTTATATCCATTAAAAGACAAGAATATGCATAGCAGCTTTCTTCATAAAAGTCCAAATGGAAACTAACAAAAAGCCTATCACCTGTAGAACAGACAAATATATTGTGTTATAGTCATAAAATAGAATATAGATAAATAGAAGATAAGTTTACTTTGTTTTATATACATATTAAAGACTCACATATTTTCAGTAATGAGACCTAATATAGTACTTACTCAAAAATATGTTTGATGTTCTGTATCAAACAGTTGGCTGTATTGCATTAAAAATTACTGAAAAGAATTTGTTTTCAGATTAATTATATTACTAAAGAATGAGTTTATTCCTTTAAAAATACTAAACTTATCTAACTAGCAAATACTCAGTTATAGAGTGAAATTTGTAATATGTTGCTAAATTCATTAATTTTTAGGAACACAAATCCCTTATGAGATTTCCTTTTTTCTTAATATAATGAGAAACAAGTCTAAGGAATAGAAAGTATGAATAAGTCATTGAGAGTTACTTTACCAGTGTCTCCACTACCTTCTCAGAATCTCTTCCTCACGGCAAGTAGGGAGGATGTCCAAGTCCCGCTGAGAATAGGGTGTAGGTATTTACTTTATATAGTACTTAAAAGCTAAGTACTAAAATTTTTAGTACTCAAAATCGAAGTCAAACCTTGGTTTAGCCGCTACAAGCGGCTAAAGACCTAGGCAAACTTCTACCTGTGAAACTCCACGTCCTTTACAGGACAGGGCAAATGGCAAGTCTCTCGGCCCTACACATCCCTACTCTGGTTTTCTTTATGGCATCTCCTCCTGCAACCTGTACCCATTACTCCCTGCAGGAGCTTACTTCTCCTGCAGGCCTCCTGCAGGAGGGATTAGGGAAGTCTGTATTGCTAATAGCAACTTGATGGAGTTGCTGTCAATAATAGAGATTTCAAAAGCTTTTCTTTGATCCCTCCACATGCGTGGTTGTCACCTGGTGACCTTTGGATTTCTGACCTACTTAAATTTTTAATACTGTGAAAAATGAACTCTTGTATTCCTTCTGTATTCTGTCAGGTTTTTAACCCAGGGATTACATTACTCTTGGGCCACCTGTTCCTGAATCCAGTTTGCCCCACACTCTTGTGCCACTCACAGTCAGTGACCTGATGACCTCAGTGACATTAATTTTTCCTAACCCAATCAATCTATTTTTCTATCACAGAGTCCAGCACAAAGGAGGGGCTCAAAAAATTTACTGAATGGGGCAACTCATTTGGGACCTCTTCTGTCTCTCAGGACCTATTCCTATTCCCCTCTCCTCAAATTTTCCTACTCTTAACCTCTGACGTTCCTTAGAATTCATTCTTCAACTTCAGGGAACAAGAACTCAGTGTATGTGACATCTGGCATCTCCTCTAAATCATCTTGGAGGTCCCACCAAGATATCTGGAAGGAAAGGCTGCCTAACTCCAAGTGATCGTGCAGATGGAACCAACGACAAAGGTGCCAGACACCTTTTACCAAGATCCACTAGATCGACCTCATAAAGGGAATTCATAACTGCTAAATGCAACATGACTTTTAACCAAGGCCCATTAGGTTAGCTCTCTTGAGGAGGTCCCTGACTGCAGTTTTCCCTACACTGACCCTTCTCAGCTCAAAGAAGCTAGATGGAAACTACACCTTTTCTCCCTTAACCACAGTTAGGGATACCTGTTCAGAGAAGGGATTATTACAGATAGCTAAGTTAGGTAGAAATATATAGTAGGCAGTCAGACAGGGCTGGGTCCTCCAGGGAGTGCGTCAGTGCAAAAGATGAGAATGCATCAAAACTGGCTGGAGGTGCATCTGAAGAAGATTAAAATCACAATGGCTAGATTTACTTCCCTACAGATAAACAAGCTTGAGATTATTGGTATCACTCTTTTGAGATTTCTCACTGTCTCATTAGGAATGGGTCATCCTCTCCCACCCACTAAGACTAAGAATACTAAAATGAAGACTGAAGACAAGACGAAGACTGTAGATTATTGACCAAGGTTAAGGATGTCATCCATATGCCCTTGCTATCATTGGGTCAATATTACCTAAGTAAATATACTTGTGGTCTTATTGGTTAATCATAATTTTGACCCACGTTCCACCTGCTTCACAATTTTGCTCTATAAAACTTCCTTTGGGAAGTGAACTTGTTGGCAACCAATTTGCGACCCATCTTGTCTCTCGGGAGTTATTCCTATTTCCCATTCCTTCTCCCCAATAAATTTGAAAAAATTTAAAAACAATTTTAAATTACTGAATGAACTTTAATGACTATGTTATAAACCCTTCTGGATAATATTTTAATTTTAAAAATCCTTTCTGAAGATAAAATCTTAATCAGTTACTCTAAAGTTAAAAGGCACATGAAGTGGATGATTTGGGACATTACATGGGTCACATCAAGTAATCATTACTGCACTGAAAGGAGCAAAATGAACAAACCAAACAAACAAACAAACAAACCTCAGAAATAAAAAACAGCAATTCTATCACCCTCTCAGAAGTATAAGACACACTAAAAATATGGCTGAAGAATGCAATTAAATGATAAATTAGAAGTATGTTCTTGCTCTAATAGCTGTAGCTCTATGGAGGCATTGAGAATTTTTGGAGTATCTTTGCTGTAAAGGTAAGGCATCTCTTAGTTTGTGAAGCTAAAAGCATGCAGCAAGCTTTTGATGATGTGATGCTATAGGTCATCTTAGAAGACAGTCTTTCCTGCAGACCTTCCAACTGTATGTGCACAGCATTGGGCTGAAATTAGGGTATAGATTCAAGAACCTACATATGTAAAAACAAGATGAAAAGGCAGATGCAGGTAACCACAGAATCAGAGTACATTGAAGGCCCAGGATCTAAACTGGGGATCATCATGGCTAGGGGTTGGAAGTGAATCAGAAGTCCAGGTGATCAGACCCTAATGTTCAGAAAACAGGTATTCAATAAAGAACAGGAGCGTAATACACATTCAGCACAGATAGAGATTACAGCATTAGGGAGTAAGCCCGACTTTATCAAAGACTTCCTAGGACAGGGCTTTAAAGGAACTTCCTGCCAACAGCAAGAATGAAGTTAATAGCTAAAATCAGTAACAAAATCTCACTTGGTACTTCAGTCTAACTGGAAAACAAGCTCAGAACCCTATATCTGAGTTTTCAGACAAACTCAGTACCTGTGTCTTCAGTTATCTATAAATATAATTAGCAAAGCTTAAAGCTATGATTACTGTGCATGCTCCCCTATAATTTACTGTAAATTATAATTCCTAAATCTTTTTTAATATCCCAAATTCAGAATCTATGTGTTCCACTATTCCATTACCTGAATTGTTGGTCTAATTTTTCAGTCACAAAATCCTGTCTTTCTTTTTCTTTCTTCTCTTTCAATAATCTGGTTTTCTCTCTCATTCTGTCTTTTTTCTCCTCAATGGTTTCTTCTTTCTGTTGCATTTCAATAAAATACTCATTTTCTTCTGATGCTAAAAGTTCACGTAGCCTAAAACAATAGACAAAAAATTAAAGATGTCATGCCATTATATTGACTTTTGATATATTAAATTTCAAAATTCTCAAATCATAAACTTTGTAGCAGAAAAAGATCATTTTAGTCCTCCATAAAATCACATTGATCTGTGCTATGTCTTATTTGATCATATACAGATGAAATATGAAATATGTATCTTCAACAAAAGAAGTAAAATGGACAGATTTTAATTAAAGAAACAAAATGTACCCAGCA
>RJWT010002926.1:0-38503 GCA_004365215.1 Cuniculus paca
CACCACATAAAATGTCATGTCTTTCTTATCCATTCTGCAATTAATGGGCAGGCTACCCCTACTTTTTTTCTGGCTCCTTGTCACATAAGGCATTGTACTCTCTCCTTTGACTTTCAGACTGTGAATTTTCTTTCTAATAAATGTGTTTCTTGTATAGAGCACATTGATGGATCCTGTCTTCTGATCCACTCTGCCTGTGTTTCTTTCTATTGGTGCATGGAAGCCCTTTTGCACTGCATTGTCTCCGCCATGCTATTTTCCTTCCATTGGCTCCCTATTTTTCCTCTCCATTCAATCAACTGGCCTCACTTGATGGTCCCCCTCTGACATTGTTCCTGAGACCATGGTCCTTTTTCTCTCTCTCTAAAATGTCCTTTAGTATTCTTTGTAGGGTTGATTTGGTGGTCATGAATTCCTTGACTTGTCCTTTGTCATGGAAGTATCTTGTTTCTCCATTAATTTTGAAAGAAAGTTTTGCAGGGTAAATCAGTCTGAGTTGGAAGCTGTTTTCTTTCAGGACTTGCAATACTTCACTCCAGCCTCTTCTTGACTTGATGGTTTGTGTTGAGAAGTCTGCCATGTTTCTGTTGGGTTTTCCTTTATAGGTGATCTGTTTCTTTTCTCTAACAGCTTTTAATATTCTATTCTTGAGTTGAATTTCTGGGATCTTGATTATTATATGTCTGGATGTACATTTGTTTTGGTTATGGCTAGCTGGAGTTGTATATGCCTCACTTATTTGAATGTTACTTTCTTTTTCCATGCTTGGGAAGTTCTCAGAAATTACTTCTGTAAATAGTGTCCAGTTATGGATTAAAAACTGGTAGTCAACTCGGCACCAGCTGAATTAATCAGCATGGTGCTGCATTTAGACAATCCACCTGAGGAAGGTTGCCAGCATAAAGAGAGACGTGGAGAGGAAGAGCAGAGGCATTGTGGGTTCTCCTAAGTACTTCTGTTTGGAGCCATTGGTTCTCCTGGAGGAGCTTGTCAGACTGGCTTCCCAATATGACTTTGGCCATTATCGTTGGAGGAGCTCAGGACCTTGTCGCTGAGAGTGGCTGTCGTTCACTTTGGGGAGCCCTGGTCTTTGTGTTGAGCATCGCTTCCTGGCTCCAGAGGGGAAGATGGTTGCTGTTTAAATTCCAGGAGAAGTCATGCTGGCTTCCTGGCATATACTTGACTGTTCTCATCATTGGAGTAGCGCGGGACCTCACTGTCCCTGAGGATGGCTGTGGTACTTCTCAGGGAGCTCTGGTTCTTATTTGAGCATTGTTTCTTGGCTCTACTGTAGAACCCTCAACCTACTAGCACAGATCCTTCATCCTGCTGGCATAGACTTTCTAGCTTCCACTGCTGGCCTTTGGGCCTTCCCAGAATAGACTTTGGTGTTTTGGACAGATTTCCTGCATTTTCTTGTGTCTAACACTGGGTAACCATCATAAATAATATAAATTCTGTGTCCCAATTTTGTAATCTTTCTCCCTGTGACCCCTGACTATAACAGGTCCTGATGTCATTTGTCTTGACCCCTGCTTTTTAACTCACATTTTTAATTCTTCAGTTATGCGTCTTTGAGTTGTCTAGCAGCCATTGAATTGTTACTTCCTGAGTCCTTGTTATTTTTAAGAGATCTTTCCTTTCGTGATTGCAAACTATAAATCTGTCTTCCAGGTTTGAAAGTTTATCTTCAGTTTCTTTCTGGTGGTTTTACCAGCTTTCAATGGAGTTTTTAATTTCCTGGATATATCTTTGAATCTGTTTCATGCATCTTAAATTTCTTATTTTGTTCATTCATGGTTTCCCTCATTTTCCTATGCTCCTCTATTTTTTTTATCTGTGTCTTCTTTAGAGATGCTCAGTAATTCTTTTATTATGTTTTTCATTTCTTCTTTTACCTGGGATAGAATTTCTGTTCTAATTTCTCTTATAGCTTCATGAAGTTGTTTCTTCACTTCACTTGAAATCACTTCAGTTATTTCAGGTGTGCAATTCTCAATCTCCATGTTTTCCTCTTGTGGAATTGCACTGCTTGGGTTGGATCCCAGAGATTGCCCTTTCCCTCTTCGTCTTGGCATATTCCTGATTTCTTCCACACACCTGGGTAGTGTAGTTCCAGGCATCCCGGCACTGGCCACCACTTCTCTGAAGCAAGACTGTCTGGCTTTTCTGGCCAGTGCTGGCTATGGACATCTGATGTTGGGCAGCTGTGCCTCTGCACCGAGCTGGGTACTGACCTACCCAGAGTTTGCATGGGAGTGGAACTGGCCAGGACCTTCGAATCTAAACTGGTTAGGAACCTACTCAGTATTTTCTGGATGGAGCGGAACTCAGTCCAAACAGCTTCCTCAGGTCTGCCCACAACCTGGAGCTGCCGGATGACTGTTTGGTTTTTCTGGCCAGTGCTGGCTAAGGGTATCTGATGATGGATGCCCATGCCTCTGCCCTGAGCTGTGTACCAGTCCACAAGGGTCCCCTGCATTTGCACAGGAGTGTAACTGGCCAGGGCCTGCAGATCTAAGCTGGTTAGGAATCTACTCAATGTTGTCTGGAACATGCAGGGGAACTTGGTCCATGCAACTTCTGCAGGTCTGCCCACAATCTGGAGCTGCTGGAAGAAGCCAGCCACAGTCCTGGCTATGGGCTTAACCTGCCTGACTCCAAAATTGCACAGCCAATCACTCCCGTGGGGGGATCAAGTCCCCTGCATTCATCACCAGCCAGCACAGATCTCTGCATCTGCCACTCTCTTCCACCCCCATGCCTCTCCTCTGAGACCTCTGGGGTTGACCACAATTGTGACTGTGACTGCGACCTTGCATCTCCAGGCTCAACAGTTCTTCTTGAAGGGTGAGTCTGGCTCCAGGCTAAGGTGCCACCAGCTACCACCTTCTTCTTCATTTAAATTCTTCTTTTTATTCTCCCTGTGGGCTTCAATTCATATTTTAGATTCTTCCTGGGTCCAAGGGACCCACTTCCCTCCTTCTTGTCCTCTCCATGATGTTGTATTCCAGCATCTGAACTGTTTCTCTCAGAGAGACTGTTTACTCTGCTGCTTACTGTTCCACAATCTTTGATGTTCTCCAAACTTAAAATTTTTTAAAAGTTTCATTGCAAACTTTATTAAGAACACATTAATATTGTAAACCTTTTTATTTTAAACAAAGATATTTTTATTTGTGCATTATATTGATAAACAAAATTTTTTTCAAAAAAATGATTTTTAATTAGAAACTTAATGTAAAAATGACATTGCTCTACCTGCTGTGGGATGGTGTCAGTGCCAGGGTCAACAAAGCAGAGCAAATCCAGCTCAGGTGGCGCTGAGGCTGCAGCCAGCCTGTCCTGCTCCCTTCACTGCTGCATCACCTCCTCCCCAATATTCATAGAATTTTAATGCTGTTGTGTCCTTTATTTCTGATATTAGTAACTGGCACTTACTGATTACTTTTTATCCTAGTTAGTTAAGAAGTTCATTATTTTTATTCATCTTTTCTAAGAACTAGTTTATGATTTCTGTATTTGCATTACATTTTTTTTATTTTGAAGAGAATAAAACAAATACAAAATAAAACAGAATATTCAATCAAAATAAAACAAAGAATGTGATACAAGACTTCAAAACAAAATAAAAACAAACCAACAATGGTTACCATGTTGCCCCTTGCTATCTTCAAAATAACTTCCCATACCATCAGGCATAATAAAATCAAACACAACAGAACAGAAGAAAACCAATCAAAACAAAACAGTGAAAACAATACAGGACTTCAAAACAAGGCAGTTGAAATACTACAGTGGCTACCATAATGCATTTTGTTATCTTCAAAGTAGCTGTTTACATCATCAGACATAATAAAAAACAAAATGAAACAAAATAGAATAATCAAGCAAAACAAAACAATGAATATAACACAAGACCTCAAAACAAGATAAAAGGAAATAAATAATGGCTACCATAATGCAACTTGTTATCTTCAAAATAACTGCCCATACCCTCAGGTATAATACAATCAAATAAAACAGAATAGAATAAAACCAATCAAAAGAAAACAAAGCAATTCAGGACTTCAAACAAGACTGCAAGAATACAACAGAGGCTATCATGATGCATCTTATCTTCAAAGTAGCTGCTTATACCATCACACATAACAAAATCAAACAAAGCAAAATAGAATAAAATCAATCAAAAGAAAACAAGTGAAGCAATAAAGGCTTTGAACAAGATAATAGGAAATCAATAAAGGCTGCTATAATCCATTTTGTTATTTTTGCAATAGCTGTCCATGCCATCAAATATAATACAATCAAACATAACTAAACAATAAAACCAAGCTAAACAGAACCATGAGAATAATACAGGACTTCAAAACAGAATAATAGATTAACAGTGGCCATGCAGACATCTCCTCCCCTTTCACCTTCACAACCTCTATTTTGTATTTTGAATCCCACTAATTTCCCCAGTTTCTTATACTAGGGAGACAATATGATGTTCACCCATGTGACTCTGAACCCTTTCACCCATGAACATGCTCTCAAGTTGTATTCATTTACCTACAGGAGTCTCAAAGTTATCTTTCTTTATAGCTGAGAAGCTTTCCAATGTATGGAAATGCCATAGCTTTCCTTTCCATTCTGTAGCTGATGGGCAAGCTACCCCTACTTTTTTTTTTCTGGTTCCCTGTCACATAGAGCATTGTTTTCTCTCTTTTGACTTTTGGTCTATGAAGTCCCTTTTTAGTTAAATGTGTTTGTTGGGTAAAGCATATTGATGGATCTTGTCTCCTGATTCACTTTACCCATGTTTCTTTTTATTGGTGAATTGAAGCCATCTGCATTAATGGTTATGACCAACATGCACTGGTTCATCTCTGCCATGCTATTTCCCTGCCATTGGCTGTGTACTTTTCCCCTCCATTCTACTGTCTGTCCCACTTGGTGATCCCCCTCTGCCACTCTTCCTGGAACCATGGTCTTTTTTTAATCTCTGTCTAAAATGTCCTTCAGTATACTTTGTAGGTTTGGTTTGGCAGTCATGAATTCCTTCAGTTGTTCTTTGTCATGGAAGTATCTTGTTTCTCCATTAATTTTGAAAGATAGTTTTACAAGGTATATCAATCTGGGTTAGAAGTTGTTTTCTTTCAGGACTTGAAATATTTCACTCCAAACTCTTCTTGACTTTATGGTTCGTGTTGAGAAGTCTGTTGTGATTCTAATGGACTTTCCTTTATAGGTGTTGTTTCTTTTCTCTAACAGCTTATAATATGATGTTCTTGTGTTGAATTTCTGGGATCTTGATTATTATATGTCTGGGTGTAGATTTACTTTGGTTATGGCTAGCTGGAGTTCTGTATGCCTCCCTTATCTGAATAGCATGTCTTTCTCCCATATTTGGGAAGTTTTCTGCTAGTACTTCTGTAAATAGAATTTTAATGTCTTTTGTGTTGACCCCTGCTTCTTCATTGATACCTATCACTCTTAAATTATTTTGCTTTGTATCATGTTGCAGTAGTTGAATTGTTATTTCCTGGCTCCTCATTTTTTTTAAGAGGTCTTCCCTTTTCCGATCACAAGCTGCAGACCTGTCTTCAAGGTCTGAAAGTCTATCTTCAGCTTCTTTCAAGAGATTTTGCCAGCTTTCAGTAGAGTTTTTAATTTCCTGGATATCTCTTTGAATCTGTTTCATGCATTTGAAATCTCTCTTATATTGTTCATTCATGGTTTCCCTCATTTTCCTTTGTTCCTCTATTTCTTTTTATCTATGTCTTTTTTAGAGAAGCTTAGCAATTCTTTTATTATGTTTTTCATTTCTTCTTTTACCTGAGATAGCATTTCTGTTCTAATTTCTTTTATAGCCTCACGGAGTTGTCTCTTTACCTCAGTTGCCATCACTGCAGAAACTTCAGGTGTGCAACTCCTGATCTCTTCCATGTTTTCATCTCCTGGACTTGCTCTGCTTGGGTTGGAGTCCAGGGACTGCCTTTTGTTTCTTTGTCTTGATATTTTCCTGGGTACTTCCAAACAAGCAGGTGGTAGGGTTCCGGGCACTTCCCATGTTGGCTACAGTTTCTCTGGAGCATGACTGTTTGGTTTTCCTGGCCAGTGCTGGCTAGAGGTATCCAATGGTGGCCACTGGGTGCTCTGGTGCAGGGCCTGCTTCTTTTTTTTCCCACCCCTTGCTGGTTACCTGGGGCAGAAGCATCCTGAGGGCTGCTGGAATGCATGCAGAGCAAGGCCTGCCACTGCCTTCCCTCTGAGCTGGTTACTGGTGAGCGGGGTCTCCCTTTGTCTGCTGGAATGCATGCGGAGCAGGGCCTGCCTCTGCCTTCCCTCTAAGCTGGTTATTGGTGAACAGTGTCTCCTTTTGTCTGCTGGAATGCATGCGGAGCGGGACCTGCTTCTGCCTTCCTTCTGAGCTGGTTACCAGCGAGCAGTTTCTCCCTTTGTCTGCTGGAATGCGCACAGAGCAGGGCCTGCCTCTGCCTTCCCTCTGAGCTGGTTACCCTGCATTTATATTTAATTGATTGCTGCTCTAATGTCTATTATTCTCTTTTTTCCACCCATTTTGAGTTTCAACTCAAGTCACCATGATGTTCTTGTTCACCTAGCTCCACCTCTTAAACTCAAGGAAACTAACTGATTAGCTAGGATATAAATTCTTGCATGTGCCTAGGCCTACAAACTCCCTGAAGGTCAGTGGACTGGCAATGAGGGCCCGCTTCATGTTTCTTCCATCTCTCAAGGAGTCTTTTGTTGCTTTACACTCAATGTCTTACAAATCATCATTTCATGTATTTATGACTTTTCATATAACTGTATAAAGTTCATATAAATCTTTGGTTTCATGTGAGCAAGTAAGTGTTGTCCCTGATTTTCAATACCATGTCAACTAAAAGCTTGCACCATTTCTCTTTAATGTGCCAGAATACTTCCATTTATGGGATAAATTATCTCACCTCTCACCATTGGCTGCACTCTGTTCAATGCCTGAATATGGTCTTTGGCACCTCGTTTTGGTATGAATCTCTGGGAGTTACTTTTTAAACTATCAAAGTGTTTTAGAATATGCTTTATTTCCCTGATGTCTTTGTTTTCTTCCTTTACCACTTAGCTAATTCTAATGGGTTTTTCCCTTACATTGGTTACATGTACATAGCTGGGCTAATTGTTCACAACACCAGAACTTTTAATTTGTTATTGTTTTTTTCAAATTTTAAATGAAAATATATGTATGAAACCATTTATTTGATTAGGTGTGTGATAGCCAATGTTCTTGTCTCATAGACAGGGATATTTAATAGGTTAGGAGAGAAAATTTTCTGAATTATCTGTAATATAACATGGTAAACATAACCAAAGCCAATATAATCACTAGCTGTTTAACTACAGGGATATGTTCTGAAAAATGTGTAGTGAGGTGGTTTTATGGTTATATGAACAGTGCAGAGTGCACCTATATAAGCCTGAATGGTGTATCCTATTACGTTCCTAGAGTATAGTAGGTGTGGGTAAACATCAAATATGTGAAATAACCAATTGCTCCTAGGACTGTGATGAACAAAACAACATAAGGTTAAATCAAGTTCAAGAGAAATGATGCAATGAGGGACATGGTAAATACAAGATGTATTAGACTGCTGTGGCATATCATAGCATGCTGATTTAGAGCAAGCTTTTTTATAAATAAGTGGAGTACACTGTAAAATAATATAAATGTTATAATATAATAAGTACTTAAGCCAGAAAGTCATTCATTATCATTATCAATTGTTATGTACTAAATATAATTGCATGCGTTATACTTTTTACAATGGACAGCACAGTAGGCTTCTATGTATCAGCTTCACCAGAAAAACATGCATAATTCAGTGTGACAATACATTACAATGCCTATGATGTCACTAGGTGACAGAAATTTTTCAGCTCATTATAATCATATGAGACCACCATCATTTATGTGGTCTGTTGTAGACTGAAGCATTATTATGCAGTGCATGGCTATATTTATCAAATATATTTATATTTATATTTGGCTCAAGATGTAGGACTCCCAGACTGGGCTTACTTGCTTTGCTGTGTTATCAAGGACCAACTACTGGCCAAATAGTGAGGAGGGAGGTCCTACCCAGAATTATCTTAATTAATCTTCACCTTATAATGTGGATATTCTTCCCCCCCCACCCATTTTTTCAAGTAATAAAGCTGAGTTTCACAGTACTTAAATTATTGCTAGAAGTCATTCAGCTGAGTTCAAATTTAAAAAAGATTTGAACTCAGGTTGTCTGATTCAAAAGTCCAAATTCTGTTTCCTCTGGCCCAAAAACAAATCAACCTGTTGCCGACCATTAGACTTTCCTGCATCTACTCACTATTATGTCTAAGTACAGAAACACATGTTAAAATATTCTCAAAAACAACTGAAATCTAAAACTCCTTTGAAGCAGACTTTTTATCAGTGCTTTTCTTTCTATACCATTCTTTCCATCTGAAATCCTTTAAGAGTAAATAATGACTAAGTAATAAAGGCAATAAATGAGAGCTTGTTTCTCATTAGAAAATTGTTTTTTTTAACTTTAAAGGGGTAAAACAGAATAAAACCAATCAAAACAAACCAGTGTAAGTGATACAGGACTTTAAAACATTACAAAATCAACAATAGTTACCATAATGTCTTTTGATGTCTTCAAAATAGCTGCAGATAACTTTGGAGATAGTGAAAATCAAACAGAGCAGAATAGAATAGAAACAATAAAAACAAGACAATGAATGTAATTAAGAACTTCAAAACAATCCAACAGTAAATCCAAAATTACTTCTATAATATATCTTGCTATCTTTGAAATAGACGCTCCTGCCATCAGATTTAACATAATCAAACAAAATAAAAGAGAGTAAAACCCAACCCAACAAAACAATGGAAATGATATAGGACTTCAAGACAAGACCATAGAGAATCAACAATGGCTACCACCCTCAGAAGTCACTCTCTTCTAGATGCCAAATTGCGCGCCACTATCTTCCAAACAGATGATCAGACCACGGGCCCTAGACCTGCAATGTCAGTGAAACACCAAAGCACCATAGGCATCCAATTGCATTTCACCTGGATAGCTATCATCACAGCCCGTGTTTCTCCGGATACGCCAGTGGTGGTGGGGATTGGTACACACCAGAAAGGGCTGGGGTCTGGCTGTTCCCAGTCTGGTGGAGGCCCGTGCGTGGCGCTGGTTCCCAGACTGGGCTTGCTTGCTTCATTACAAAATTGTTTACCTGGCTTATCTAAAGTTAGAGTCAGCCCCTTAAATAAATGCTGTATGAATCAAATATGTAAATATTAGATCAAAGTATTAAAGTATTAAAATGAAATATTATGTAATTTTTCATAATGTGGACTTGGGAAGTGCTTTTTGACACATAAGAAACAAAATCTAGAAACTATATAGGAAACTATCTGGCAGATATGGTAACACAATTTTTAAATTTATGTCTGTACCAAGCATACCCCCAAAACTCGAAAACAAAAATCCAAACAACCAAGCAAATCCTCAAGCAATAGACCTGAGAGGAAATACTTGTGACACTTGTAACAAAAAAAAAATGGATTCTTTTTAAAATTGGCTCTCCTCGGCATTACTTCCTAAAGGTTTTTGAAATCAATTTCAAACAGATGCACTTGTTGCTAGAAGTTGGTCTTCTACACCACAATGTCTCTGGGTATATTTTTGAATCTGTGTTCATGTAGAGTTCCTTGAATCATGAAAAGAGTTAAACAAATCTCTGATGAAGATCTAGCCCTGCCATTCACAATCTCTGTGACACTGGGAAAGTCACCAAATCTGTTTAATGACCTGTTGAGGACAGCAAGAGTATTAAGCTTATAATGTGTGTGTATGTGTGTGTGTGTGTGTAAGCATAGCATGACTTAGCCTTGTGCAGTTTATGATAAATATTCACTAAATGATGGTCATCAAACACTGTTACCTCCTCAGTGCAGGGACAACATCTGGTGTGTACAGGTATTCAATAGTATTTGTTGAATAAATATTTTATACAAATCAATAAGAAAGACAACTTATAAAGACAAGCAAAAGGTGTGGCAAGAAAAAAGTAACTATTTGCAAACACATCAAGAAAGCATTAATCATAATCATGATAAAAGAAATGCCAACTAAAACAACAATAAATTGCCTTGCCTTTCATATTAGGGAAAGAAATCAATAACTGGTCACATCCAGTGTAGACAAGGTTTGGGGAAAGTCTTCCTCTATATGATAATGAAATAGAAATTAGTAGAATTGTCCTAGAAAATACTTGGAAATTTTTTTAAATATACACATTGAGCAATCCCGCTTTCAGAAATGTAGCCTATAGAAATAACACATGGGTTTGAAAAGTTATATGTTTAAGAAGGTTCGATGCACATTGTTAGATGGGAAAAAAAAAGCCACTAATAATAGGCCTCATTTCCATTAATTAAGAATCTCTTAAAATACCAATAATTATAGAGCCAGATGAAATAGATCTAAAAAATGCTGAGAACATACATACTTAAGGACATGGATTTCAAGATAGAGAAAATTGCTAAACACAGTAATCACCAATATTTTTCAAGTATGTATGTGTTAGTGTAGTAAGCAATCTATATGAATAGTTTAATCCCCAAGTCTCATATACGTATACTAAATGTGATATGTAATATGTAACAGACAGATATCCTCTATGTAATTCAGTTTCTTCATCTGTAAAATAAAGAGATAAGATCTAACATACTTTCTATTCTAGCTGTAAAATGCTGTCTATGCTAAGCTCTTTATAGAGAAGCATCTAGCCCTGGAAAAGGCTAGCATGATGATACTACTAAGAGTCTGAGAATCGAATTGATAGCCACACATGTGGTTTCTTCCATGGAAACTTTGCAGGGCATGACTTTGCCTCCTGGGAAATACTCACAAAAATCTAAATGTTAGACGAATAGAGATCACTGCTAAGTGGCAGACAGTGAACATTATGGTAAACTGGCTCTTCCTGAGTCTCATCAATAAATTAAAGTGAACCAAGTTCCAAATATGTAACATCTTCCAATCACATGCTCTCTTGAGTGAGCAAGTGTTGCAGGAATGCTTTTCTTCATGGTCTCCCAGTTGTAAGGAAGTTTATCTCCTGGGAACCCTGAAACTGTGATGTTAGCCAGTGTCTACATTCACATTAGCAGCTGGCAGTGGACAGTGAGAAAAGCAAAGCATAAACATCTGAGAGGCAATTGCATGGTCCTAGAAGATCTTCACTTTTGGTCCACTCATCATCTGTACAGAGAATGTGCAAACATTGAATACTTTCAATTCTGCCCCATGGATAAAGGACAAGTTGAATGGTGGACATGAGTGGAATAGTATGAAAATATAGGAAAGTGAGTAGTGAACTCAAGATTTTGACTGCATACCCACATTTCAGGACAAATTTTGTCATTATATTATATTTTATGGAAACATAGCATAGCAAAAAGGTTACTCTTACAACTGCCCTGATTTTAGCCTCTTTCTCACTAATGCTTTTTTTCAAGCAAACAAAGGTATATTCTGTTACTAGTTAGTATTTAACAAAAACACACATTTCTGTAAGTACAAATTCAAAGTACAAAATAGGTTGTGATTTCTGTCTAGATGTTAAATGTTTTTTGTCAAATAAAACATTTATTGAGTAATCATGTCCTACATTGTCTCTCTGGTTGTGCAATCTACTGGGATTTGTTTGGATTCCATTAGTAGCAATGGCATGAAAAATGGCTAAAATGGAGTCTGGAAGGTTTGGAATCTTAAAAATATACTTCCAACCTATGTCAAGTTACTGGAATATCCATCTGGAAATTGATGATTGCCTCCCATACCATAGAGTTGTACATGCTCCTGTGTCAGCTGCCATCAACTCATTCAAAAGTGGTGCTAGGTAATTAAAGTTTAAAAGAAAGAAAGGCAGGAAGATAAAATGAAAGTCTGCTTCACCATACTGAGAAATCTTGATTACTTCATATACAAATCACTTCTACCAAGTCTGACTCTCAGTAGAATTAAATGCAGATGTGGTAAAATTACCAATAATCAAGGGTCTGCATTTTGCCTAAGGCTAACGGTTTCTTCTAGCCAAAGATTGAATAAAAGTTAGTAAGATCATAAACAAACCAACACTAACAATGAACACTAGGTTTCTTTCCAAAGGTAATAGAATATAACAAAAATCTCTAGTGGATTAGCTATGTCTAAAGCCTGCCTATTTTTCATGTAAGATACTGGCTTGGAGAACTTCAGAGTTCAGATGAAATGGTTGTCTATTTTATTACATCTCTCCTGTCAACAAGCTGACAATCAGGTAAGAGATGAAAACATGTATATATACCATGAGACAGAGGCTATAGGCCCCCTCTACCTGTGACATTAACCACATGGAACTTTAGCAATAGTGAAGACATAGTTTACTGTTAATTTGAACTCAGAACCAAAACTCTGATTCATACTTTATCAACTCTGAACACTGACTTCATTGAAGGGAATAGAATCATTTGTGCCCATCTGTTACATGGATCAGAGGTAGAACTACCTTACATTCTCTGGGATTTCTTTTGCTTGACCAAATCCCAAGAATTGAAAGGAATTAAATTGTTATAGTTTAGATCTAAATTGTCCCTAAAGGTACCATCTGCTCAGATTTGGAAAGTGATTGGATCATATTGGCTGGTATACTCATTAGTCGATTAACCAATCCAAGGGTTCAAAGTCAGACATGCTGTTAGAAGATGAGGCCTGGTTGAAAAAGATAGGTAGGTCACTAGAAGCAACTCAGGTTGCTTCAAAGCTCAGGAGAATCTAAGGGCACCTGAGGATGTGAGCCTGCTTGTCTAATGCAGGCACACAGTGGGATACAGTTATGTAACCATGACTTAACACAGGTAAACAAGCATGCATGCACTGGTTACCACACCATGTAAAAATGTAAACATGAGATAACAATCTGTATAAGTATTATACAAAAAAGATACAGGCAGCTTTCTCACACTCTTGCACTCTTCTGCTTGATGCTGTTCCATGCTTCCTGCTATTGTTGCTGATGTTTTGCATGCATACATTCTTTAATCTCCCCCCCATCAGTGGGCCGACAAGGAGCATGACCTGAAAGAATGCATTATTGTTCCCATTTCCTCCCTCCCTCTCTCCCTTGCCTGTCCTTCTCCCTCACTCCCCTCCACTCTTCCTGGATGATATGGGTTGAGCAGCTTTCCTCTGCCATCCCCTTCCATCATGCCATTTTTTGTCCTAGAGATAGCCAAATATATGTGGACTGAACCCTCTAAAACCATGAGCCAAGGTAAACCTCACCTCCTTTAAAACACAGGGGCCATGTATTTGATCCAGTCTTAAGAAAGTGACTAAAACAGGTCAGGGTAGAAAGGCTGGAGTATAAACTGAGTGATGCACATATACTATTGAAAGTAAAATCTGTCTTTAGAGCTCATATGTCCACCTCAATTGGACTCCCTTGCCCTGAATTCCTTCTCATGAAATTGTGTCTGTTTCCAATCAAGTGATTGACCTGAAGCATCTCTGTTACTCTGGAAATCTCTGCCTACCTCTCTGTCAGGTGTAAATCCTTTAGCTATCCCTGATGTAGGTACATTTGCCAAGATCACAGACAAACAGTAAGAACTATCTCCTATGCTTGAATTATGCAGATAAGAATAATTAGGGGAGGTAATAATGTTAAAACTTTAGACAGATTAAATTTAGCAGAGTTCATTTAAGCTCAGAATGATCTATAAATCAACCAGAAGTCAGAATCAGGAGAGGTTCAGAGAACTCCTCCCAGCAACCAGGGCAGGCAATATTCACAGAGAGAAAAATGTCAAAAGGTACAGAAACAGATTGATTGGTCACTGATGAATGTTTGCTTCACGTGGTTCTGATCAGTTGGCAGCCTATGATTGGCTGAAACTTTACGTTTGTGATTGGTTGAAATGTAGCTTATCATCACAAGAAAATACTTTTGAGCAAGGTTGCAGTTTGCTATATAGAGAGACAATCTCAAGTGTGATTTAGTTTAACACTATTTGTTTCTTTTACAAAGGACTTGACAAATTAGTGTGTCTGTTAGTCAGCTTGCCTTAATATTCTGGGTCTGCTGAAGATGTGTTATGCCTGCTCCTATTTTTCCAGTTAGAGGGATCCCTTTCTTCTTCTATTTTCTGAGTTCTGTATCAAATACAGTGAATCCTCCAATAGTGCCCAAGAGGACTGACCAGTTAAGTCTTTCAAATCTATTAAGAGTGGCTCTATTTTAGAGTAAAAGAAAAATACAGTCACCCTTGTGTCAGAAGACTTAGGAGAGGGGAAACAACAAAAGAAAAAAATATCTAATGATTGTTTTCTGATTTAACTTTTGTTGCATCACTAAATTATTTCAATTTAAGGTAATATTTTAATATAAAAAGCCTAAAATACTAGAATATTTGACATTTGGAATTATGCTGCTTGGCTGACATACTCTATCCACATACCAAATAAGACAGGCATCAGTGTTAAACTAATTTTTACACAAAATATAAGAAACGAATGAAAGGGAGAGTATCAACAAATTTCTTTATAAATTTCAAAAGACAAATGCATAGAATAGCAGTAGTTGTATTAACTCCATGCAGAATTTAAAATGACTTTTGTGGTTTATAATCCTTTTAAGATTCAATCTGGAAAATTGCTTTGGAACAATGAAAACCTGAAATCAAATCATAAAGCAGACTAACGGATAAAGACTCTAATGCAAATGGACATATTTTATCCTGCCTATTCAAAGTGAGAGCAATTTCTATTCCTTTTATAAGCACAAAGAAGGGTCTACATTAATTTGTCTGATAATAGTCATTATTTCCCTTGCAAATTTTTAAGTTATTTTTAAAACTGATAATATTTTTCTCTTTCACTATTACTTACTGATTCAGTTTTTGTGTATATCTCACAAAAGACTCAAAATCACATAGGCATTGACAGGCATAGAGCTAAGGGTAATACAAAACAGCTGCTGCCAGGTCTGAATCGTATGTGAAGGTTTAAGGGCACAGATTTCACTTTGAAATGTTCATCTTTGGGTTTGAAAATCAGTGTCTGCCAGACAGAGAGTAGATAGAACGAGATCAAAACACTGCAACTTCTTGGTGGGCTTTATTCCTTCACTATTTCTGTGTAACTTATCAGAGCACATTGAAATTCTCTGCTCTGCTCTCCATGTGACTGGGTTTTAATGTATGGCAGTATGTCCCAAGGGCAGAGCAAATTATGCTACCTGAACCCTTTATCTGTAAGCAGCAATACAACAGGGTGATGTAAAATAGAAGACAGATTTATTTAGACCTAAACAATGTAAAAAATATTATTCGATACAAGAAACATAAAATCCAATATCCCAATAAATCTAGCTGGCAAGCCTTACCTTATTGCTAAATGATTGCACAAAAGAACAAACTTTCTTTAATGTTTCCAGGTTGACAAATGCAATCTGTTCTGTCTACAGCTTCCTAACTTTGTCAGTAGCTATAAAATCCTTCTCTCTTGGGTGCCAATGTTTCTAAGTAGGTTTACAGGATTTCACAGTCCATCCTATTGCCGTCTACTGAGGCCTGCCCTTGCTTTTTTGTTCCCTGATGTTTAATGAAATGGAGTTCTACTTGAGTGCAGTATAATAGAGTTGCTCATATGTTGTCTTAAAATTACTGATCAGTTATAAAGATGATTTGGTCTGGTGTATCTCAGATGTTAATGTGCAAACAAATCACCTGAGGATCTTATAAAAAGCAGACTCACATTATTCTGGGTCAGTCCTGGGATTCTTTGTTTTGACAAAAAAAAATCACCAGATCACTGATACTGGTGAGAGTGTGGTTTCTGTGGGCCACACTCTCTTGCAAGAATCTATATCCTCTTTCAGAAGGAAAATATGTCACAAATGGTTGGATTTAAATTTAAATTCCCACCGATATTTAAGATCATTATGCTGGAACATTTATTGAACTCTTTCTATGTGCTGGGCCTGGGTCAGGCAATAGGAACATGCAAATGAAGGAACTGCAGTCCCATTCTCATGCAGCTTCAGAGAATGTACATATAGCTGATGACCAAAGCCAGAATTCATGTTTCCCCAAATTCTCATCCATGGTTCTGCAAAGGTATTAGCTTGTATCATCTTCATAGCTATCTCCTGTCCTACGTACCTTCTTGAACTGTTCCAAATCTTATTTCCGGCATCTTCTCCAAACTATTGGAGGTGCCATTACCGAGGCTCATTTAAGAATAGGTAATTGTTCCCTGTTGAGGAGTAGGAATATTATCTTGTGAGTAATGTGAAGGGGAGTCATTGAGTGGTTTTAGCAGGAAAATATCATTTGAAGAACTAGAGTTTGATACATTGTTGACTATTATATCAGCAGCACCTAGGACAGGGTCTGGCAGTAAGAATTCATATGTAAAATGAAGGTTTGTATTTTGAATAGGCTGACTCTTCATAGTGAGGGGAATAGATAAGAAGAGAATATTTCTACATCAGAGGTAGGGAGGATGAGTTGTCTATATATTCTATACCTTTATAGAAAGCCTTGAAGTTGCTATTGTCATTTAATCTCATGACCTCCTTTGAATAATTGGAGAGAGCAGTAGTTACAAACCAATACTGTCTGAATTTGAACCCAATACTCCCTAACCTTAACTGTGTGTTTTTAGTGCATTCATATCTCAAAAGCATATTACATGTGTGATATCCCTCACAGTACAATGCAAAATAAATGAACATTGGATGCAAAAATACAGTACAGTAACAAAATGACAAAATGATTAAAAATTCAGGTTTAGGTGTCAAACAGATGTGGTTTCAAATTCTGCTTCTGTCATTTAATAGTGAACTTGAGAAAGTCAATTAATCTTTCTGTTCAGGTTCCTCTTCTGTAAATGATAAGAACAACACCTACTTTGCAGAATTAGGGGAGGAAAAGTTATGCATGAAAAAAATTTAGCATGGTACTTAACACATATCAGTGTTTAATACTTAGAAATCTTATTTATTGTTACTGTTGTTAATAAATGTGCATACATTTTATGTGTGTATGTATAAACTGAATTACAAAGGAAATTTTCCCTTTTAGGAAGTTGTGAAAAGCTGCAGAGTTTTCAGAATAAAATTCAGGACAATTTATTTCCTAGGACTTAATTGTGGTCTTGCTAAAGGACTATACCCTAAAAAAGCTTTCTGGACCCACAATCTTTTGTTTTTTCAGCTAAATAAAGACAGCAATCAGAATACTGACCTACTTTATGAATTTTGTGAAGAATGCCGACTTAGATATCAAAGATAGTTTGAAAAATGCAAAGTAGCAAATGCATTCTAGCTAATAATTATCTTTTCCTCTGAGGTCCAATCCAAAATTGCTATGGTAAGCCACTGATTGAACAGTCTTTCTCTATCAGCCACTTGTCAATTGGTACAGTGGAAATACCCCCAAATTGTGTAGGAATGCATTTTGGGGAGTTGCCATGGCAACCTATAGACTGCTTTAGAATGCTTTAAGTCTGCACGACTCAGTTCTGTTACAGGCAAGATAATCAATCACAATATTAGACAAACTTAAAGTATGATTCAAACCAATTTCCATTTTTATTGAGTACATCATACTTTATGTAATAATTACTCCTTATAATATGTCTTTCGCTTTATGTGAAAACAAGAATAACCTGTTCCATCTGGCAACTACAATTACAGTATTTATATCTAACCACATCTCATAGGTAAATATTTATCTCTTAAGTATCGCTTTTTCTTGAAACTATTCCCTTGAAGATACCTGCCAGATTTAAATTTTGGAATACTGTTAAATTTCTATATACTATTACACAAGAGCAAAATGAAAAATTGGCTTACTACTACAATTTTTGCAGGAAATATTCAGTGATCATTTGATGAGAGTTGTAAATTTCTTTTGAACTCAACTTTCGGTTAACCTGGTTGACGGTTTCTTGTTAGAGAATCTAGTTGTATGTAGAGAAAACTCAGAAAATAAAATATTTAACATATTAACAATACATTTCCTAGTTGAAAAGAAAGCCAAATTAGTTGTTTTGATTAATCATATGATGAAAAGAAAGCGTATACAGACAGTAGAATGAGTGCTGACAGCCTCCAGCTCCATAAATAAAAAGGAACAATTAATTTGAAACCACTATTTAACTTTTAGGAAAATCCTCCCATCATTCAGCAAATTATGCCTTCAGAACATAATTCAGTTGCACATGTGAGCCCACCTTGGACAAACATTTGACAAATATTTTGAGGCAGCTTTAGGTATCATTATGGTTTGTGTCTGGATGCCCTCCCAAGCCTCATGGGGTCATGGGGAAGACTTCTAGAGTTCGTGATTGATTCACAGTCCAATGCTGGAATTATGGGTGTGAGCGCTACATCCAAGTGAGTATGGCCTACATACAACATAAGGGCCTAAGAGTCTTCTCTCATGCTATCTCTTTGCTCTTGATGCTTTTGCTGTTTTCTGCTATCATGAACTGTTGCCCTCTGCCATGTGCCACTCTGCCTTGGAGCCAGTTGATTATGGACTGAAATCTCCACAACTGTGAGCTAAAAAATACCTTTCCTCCTTTAATTTTGTGTGTCAGGTATTTTGTCTCAGCAATTAGACAAAAGTAACCAAGACAGAATTTGGTACCAGAAGATTGGGGTCATTGCTGTGACTATATCTGACCATGGGGTTCAAGAACATTTGGGAATGGCTTGTGAGAAAATTTGGAAAGGTTCGGAGATGTTGCCTGAAAGAGTAAAGCTGGGACATCTTAGGCTGTTCTGTATGGGAGATTCAGGTCATAGCTCAAAACACTAGAAGACTGATCGAAATCCTGCTGGTACAGACCAGGATTGGGAGGTTTCTGCATTTGGTTGTCGGAGTCCAGATGATGTGTGCTATGGCTTTGCAAAAAGTTTGTCTGCATTTTGCTCATGTCCAGAGACTTTGCCTGAGACTAAGATTAAGGACAGTGGACCAATTAATTTGGCAGAAGAAATTTCAAAGCAGTCGAATGTTGAGGCTGTGGCATGGCTATTGTTGGTTTGTTTTTTTTTTTTTAAGCCAGATTTATGTTGAGAATCAAGAACAAAGATCTCAGCAGAGTGATTTAAAATGTTGTGAGTTTGGCCAGAAAGGAAGTTCCAGTAAAGCTGTGGACTGTAAAGATAGAGTTGGGATCCCTATTGTTGAGACGCCATCACTAAAAGCAAGTCTTCACCCTTTGCAGCCTCAAAACTGTAAAAGTGAAAGACTTTGCTCTGAGGAGAAAGCAGCAGAGCATCATGTTCCAGAATGGTGGCAGCCACACTATGTTCCAGAATGGCAGTGACATAGGGAAGTTTTCCTCACAATCAGGTTAAGAGTGCTGAGCAATCCAGGCACTCAACCCCTACAGCCAAGACAGAGGGAAGCGTGGCTACTTGGCAGCAGACCTTGGCATCATCCATGTAGCACTGGTTTTAGGTGCATGCAGAATGCAAGAGTTCTGAAGTTAAAAAGACTTCCACCCAGATTTCAGAAGACCTGGGAGCCCAGGCAGTGTGCCCCTGAGAGGGCAATGTGCAAAGCTGTGAGGGTGAAGCCAAAGGTGCAGTTGAGACCTCAGGTGTTTAGATGATCCAGGAATGTGGATCATGCAAGGAAAGCTGCAAGGATTGAGCAGAGCGGGCCTAAGAGAGAATCTCTGGGAGCTACAACCACCAGAAGTGCCATAGGGGCAGAGTCATGCAAGCCTTCTGGAGTTCACAATCACACATTGCTTCTGATGTATCCCACGGAACTACAGGACTTAATGTTTGCCCTGCTGGAGTTTGGACTTGTTGTGGTTCCAATCCTTTGTATCCCCATTTGTACTTTTTAACATGGTAATGCTTATCTTGTACTATTGCATGTTGGAAATATTTAACTTTGTTTTCATTTGTACAGGGACTCACAGCTAAGTTTGCCTTAAATCTTGGAGGAGACTTGGGACTTAGACTTTTAAGCAATGCTGAAACCATTAGGACTTTAGCAACTCTTGGAGATGGACTAAATGCTTTTCCCATAAAGAGATATACATAAGTCTTTGGGGTCCAGGTGTATAATGCTATGGTTTGTGTTTGGATGTCCACCCAAAGCCACATGGGATCATGGGGGCAGGCTTCTAGAGTTTGTGATTGATTCATGGTCCAATGCTGAAATAAGGGATGTGAGTGCTACACCCAAGTGAGTGCAGCCTACATACAATGTAAGGGCATAAAGTCTTCTCTCATGCTCCTATCTCTTTGTTCTTGTTGCTTTTGCTGTTTTCTGCCACCATGAACTGTTGCCCTGTGCCATGTGCCACTCTGCCTTGTAGTCAGCTGATTATAGATTGAAACCTCCACAAATTTTGAGCTAAATAAGCCTTTTCTTCCTTAATTTTGTGTGTTGGGTATTTTGTCTCAGCAATGAAAGAAAAGTAACTAACACAGGTATATTTACCTACAGTATGTGTATTAACTTTAGACTCTTTCCCTCTTCCTCTCCAGGAATCCTATTAATGATAAATGGAGGATTTTTTTCTCTTCCTTTTATTCCTAATAAAAAAATCTACCTTTGATTTTTGTGGGATTTTCTTAGTATTTATATATCAAGATGAAAATTTTGGTTTGACGGAATGCCAGGGGGAAAAGCAGGAAAGTAGGTAGCATTTTGGTATCACTCAGTGTCCTTTATTTGTAGTTCTAATTGACTTACGAGGAAAAGGAATGAATGGTGTAGCTGAGAAATTTGAAGGAAACGCTTTAGAAATTGAAGGGCATCAAACAGGTAGTTTCTTGACAATGCTACTGACTAGATAAATCATCCACAATGGATTCAAATGCTAAAACAGGACAACTGGATAGTCCAGCCTGGGTCAGGAGACCCTTCTACCAAAGACTGCAAAGTGTCTTGAGTGAGCTTCCCCAAAATGGCATGCAATGAGTATGACAAAGATCAGGCACAAGGGGTTATGAATGAATAAAAAGCCACAACAGGCCTAGAAGACTCTAGCACTATGTCAGGGGCTTCAAGCAATATACAGAGTGTTGCAGAGGCTTTGTGAAGGTAGCAGATAACAACTAGAAGAGGATCTAAGAAAGCAGATGCAAACAGGGCTAGAAGGTTGGCCTCCAAATGTGTTGTGTATATACAATGTGATGATATCCACAAACCCCAAAATCTTCAGAACATACCCTAAATCACTTCATAGCTGTATTTAATTGGGATTTCATGTAGAAGTCAGAAAGAGAGATTTGGGAGAGTTAGGTAGAGACAGCAGAATGTAAAAGTCTAGTGAAAACTCAGAAAAGAAACCCAAAGAATCCCCAGAGAAATATAGTTGGAGATATGTAAGTAAAATAATAGGTAGTATAAGAAGGGTTAAAAATCCCTTCCAGTGGCAATGAGGAAGGATTTTTGAGAAGTAGCTTGATGATTCTTTGTTCTTATCTTTTCCTTGTTTCCAAGCTGGAGGAGGTCCACAACCATTGAAGCAGTTCAAATTCCAGGCTATATTACCCAGGGACTCGGAGCCTGAAAACAACATTCTCTTAGAAGCAATCATACTTAAATGAACATAAAGAATAATGTTGAAAGAAAAATGTGGGCAGTATTGCATTTTAGAAGAAAAGAGTCTTGCATTTATATTTGGTTTCGAATGGATGTTATGTGACACAAATCTGATTTTTGTGAGTGCAAGTTGATGGGGACCCTTTTGTCACTTGTTCAACCATCACCCTGACCAGCATGTCCCTCCACCCCCAATTCCTGGATGTGGTAATTATCCCTGTGACATTCTATCCTAAGCAGAATTTAGTTCCCTCAATTTATTCATATAGAATATATTAATTGGCCCTCATGGAGCCGCTGTGACACTAAACAAAATATCTACTACTATGGATGTAGTAACGGTTAAGCTTGGCCTGGGGATAAAGCTCAGTGGCACAGTACCTGCCTGGCAAGCGTGAGGTTGCCAGTTTGATCCCCGGTACCTCGCAGCTGAATGTGCTGTCAGGAAGTGGAGCCCATGTGGAGGCGGTGATCTCTGGGCATACATTCAGGACTGTCTCTCTCCCTGATGCTCCTCCCCAGTGCTCTGCTTCTCAGCTGCCATGAAGCGAGCAGTTGCGCTCCATTCTATCATTCCAACCATGATTTTCTGCCTCACCTCAGACCCTTGGTAATAGGACTAGCTGACAATAGACTGAAATCTCTGAAACTGTGGGCCAAATAAACTATTCCTTGCTTTAAATTGTATATGTCAGGGCTGGGCATGGTGGTACATGCCGGTAACCCAAGCATTCAGGAGGCCGAGGCAGGAGGATCACCACAAGTTCAAGTCCAGCCTGGGCTACATAGTGAGTCCAAGGCCAGCCTGAACTACATAGTGAAACCCTGTCTCCAAAAAAACTAATGAATGAGTGAATGAATGAATTAATTAATTGTGTACATTCTAGCAATGAAAAAGCTGAGTAACACAATGAGGATTATCTGCTAATTACATATGCATGAAATATTGAGATGGATTCCTGAAGCTTCCCATGCCTGGAAATTCTAAACAGATATCTTTCCACTTTGACAGGTGTTATGGTTTGTGTTTAGATGTCCCCCCAAAGCCTCACGCAGTCATAGGTGTTGCTTTTCAGAGTGGCTAGATCTAGAGTGTGTGACACTAGGATTGGTTCATGGTGTATTAGGATTGAGGGTGCTAGGATTAAAGGAGTGAGTGCTACCTGCTCTAAGGGCAGGTAACCTGGGTACAATATAAGGGACAGAAAGAGGGTTGTCACTTGTTGCTTGCTTGCTTTGCTACCTTCTGCCTGCCATGAACTGTTTCTCCTCTGCAATGCCTGTTTGCCACATCACCCTCACTTGGAGCCAGTTGATGATAGATGGAAACCTCTACAAACTGTGGGATAAATAAACCTTTCCTCCTTTAACATGGGTGTCAGGTATTTTGCCTCAGCAACAAGAAAAGTAAGACAGAAGGTTTCAGGTACTAAGACTGAACCTTTTAGGTTTCAAAAAAATCATCACTATTTCCTTTATATTATACACTTCATATCCCGCTAAGCATGTGTTAAGGCACATAGCTTTAAATTAATGAATTTTGAGTAAAAAGTCTACTTGTGATTCCTGAAATATGTATGTGATGTTACAAAAATAAAACTTTTGGTGCAGGCATGTTCACTTGAACAGATCACATGATTAAACTTCTTTTCAGTTCAACCATACTATGAAATCTGAGCTCCAGCATTCAGCTTCCATTTGATTAAAGTTGTATTAGTTTTGGCATTTCAGAAACAATGGTTAAATGTTTACATTGGTTATGTGGAATGAAGAGAAAAGCATTCTGAGCAGCTATTAGGATAATGACAAGATCCTTGCAACTCCAGCACTATTTTTAGCAGTCGAATGCTCTAGTTCTCTTGCAGTCATGAATCCCTCAATGATGTTCACCTTGACACAAGTTTTTCCAAACCACTGAATGGTGCTTGATTATAGCAAATTGTTCTTTCTGTTTTAAAATAAAAATATCCCTGGAAGCATGCTAACTACAGTACATCTTCATATGAAATTTGCACATATATGTAAAAGTTATTTCATTCCTCCCAAACACTGAAACTTTCTGGACACTATGTGTCCTTATCATAAAACATAAAACAATTCCATACTGGAATAGAGGCCTATTCAGGAAAATAGTCACTTTCCTTGGTGGGATTTTTAAAAAATTATTGTTTATTCTTTGAATGACAGGAAATATTCATACCTATTTATTTTCTGCTGAGTTTTCAAAAGCCCTAGTGAATTGCTCATAAAGACAATCAGATTTGGAAAAGGAAATGTTCCTCCTCTTCTAACTCCAAATCTATTCAGCTTAAGAGTTACCTCCAGTTATGATGTGTAATTTTGATAAGTAATTTGGCACTCCTCCAACATACACATCTTACATATTTTTCAATATGTGTTTAAAGATAGGGAGAGGAGAAAGGCCATAAAGGACCTTAGGAAGAAGAAAAACATAAGGGCAAGCCCATGCCTTCCTTAATTTCCCTAGGCAATTCAACTCCAGCTCACATATGCACATCCCACTCAGCAAAAGGAAACTACTTTGCTGTAGTCTGTTGCTCACTCTCTGTTGTTAGTTAGGCATACTCATTTCTATACCCCTGTTGTTAAACAAAAAAAAAAAAAAAAAAAAGAAAAGAAAAGAAAGAAAAAGTGTAGAACCCAGTGGGATACAAGGAAAGGACAATGTTATCTTTGTTTTCCCTTCTATTCCTTAAATCCTTTCAGGATCTAGCTGTTTTCCTGTTAACGCATGAAATCTTGATTTTCTGTTCACTTGTATGTACTGTTCTAAACCCCTGCCCCAGTTAAATCTTAATATCCAGGGTGATGGTTAGACAGAAAATAAGTGGTAGAGGAATATTGTACCACATTCTCTGGGCCTGTTGTGTGCTTAAGGCTTCCCGTGGGGGCATTTCGGAGAGCTTTCCTGAGATGTTCCAACTGGTAAGCTCCAGATGTACTCCTGTGTGACGTATGCCTGATATGTCTCCTTCCACTTGTGTGTCTTGATTCATGCTCCAGTCACTTTCAACCAGTTGATTCCCGCTGTTGGGGATTCCATCAGCTCTGTAGGCAAACGCGGCTCAGGCAAACTCCAAAGCAACCATTTGTCGATGTGGCTTGTTTTGTCTGTCAGACACAGTCAGATCGTGGGACACCCTGACAACCTTGAATGGTTCCACATAGGCCACGTGGCCAAGAATTGATCATAGACTGACCCAAGTCTTGCCTGAAAGCCTGTGATTCCTCTCCCAAAACAAAAGAGAGATCGGCAGCATTGTGAGCAGGTGTCATAAGGGAATTCCTCACCTGCCTTTCCATCTGGCAAGCAACAACCATGAGGGGGTTTCTCATACATCTCTCTAGAGCTGGCCACACAGGTGTCCTCGTCTTCCCTGACTAAGCTGTAGGTTCCTGTGTACATCTACAGAACTGTGTGGCTGTGATTTACAGTTGACCCCTCAGCAGCAGAATAACTAACTACCATACCACTCCTCTCATTCAGGGTCACCAACCTTGACTAGAGAGGTAGGGAATTGATACCATGGTGACCTTGCTTTTGCTCTATAGTGAGAATCTATCTGGGCTCATTGTTACTTTACCAGTTCAATCTTTGGAGGTGTGGTCAGCCACACCAGCGGTTGCCACGGCAGCCCTTGTGACTTCCTTATCCACCATGGTGCTGCTGCACAGAAGCTGATTAATCATTCGACAGGAGTAAGCTACTCAGAGTCTCTCATCTTTATTCTTGTCCACACGCTATTCCCCACAAACTTTAGAAGCATAAATCAAACTTCGTAAGTAGTTTTCCTTAAGCTCCTCTTTGTGGAGGCAAAGGAAGCACACTACCACTCCAACACTATTAAGGATGGGATCATCTTAAGACTAATAATCTCCTACAAAAATCACTACTCCCCCCAACATCGTCAGGTCTAGCCTGTTCATATGCTCAAATAGGAGTTTGCCTCAACCTGCGAAATCGATCGACCTTCTTTGCATGATGATTTAGCTCTTTATTTTGTGAAATATGAGCGTAACTTGCCATCTATAACTATTATGTTATTCTCAACTTTTGTAGTCTCAGTTTAAATGAAGATAGAAAGAGTTCTAAGCCAGCCCTTTGGCTGTTTTATCATCTACCCTAAATAGAATATTCAAATTATTCTTTCCTGTCACAGAACAATATTCCAGAAAGAAATTCTGGCCAACAGTCACGTTTGCTCGTTTGTTACATGATTAGCGATGCTTTATCACTCTTTACATATTGCAACTCTAGGTAATGTCCTAACGGGCCACCACTAATTCAGCACTAGTATGAATCATGCACAAATTATATTCTAGGGAGTTGTGTTTTGTTCTGGGCTACTAAGTAGGAAGACTTAATTTACAGAATTTTTAACGTCTGATGTTCTCTGGTGCCTGTGAAAACAAGAGTTAAAACTTCTGAGCACATTAGTCTTGACCACAGAGTTGCTGAGCTTATAACCCTCTTGCTTGCCTTGATTAAACGACTGCAAAGCCCGGAAATTGCACTAAGCTTTTGAAAAACCCAAAGCCCTGGGAGGTTCGTAGACTTTATTTGTCTCTAGCTAAATGTGGGTGCAGCAAAACCTCTTAAGTGTGGTCGGCCCTGGAATAGAACTGCAAAATAGTTGCTCTGATATCAGCACCCCTTTTTGTTGCTTTCTCCCCCTAGGACCTAGTGCCCATGTGTTTTCACCATGATCTGCCCTCCAAAGACTGACTTCTGAGCCACTTTCCTACTAAAACTCTGCTGTTAGGCTTCTCACTTGTTCTCATAAGTACCTGCTCTCAGTTAATAAAAAGCTTTCTGGCTTTCTTCTAAGAAACTCCCATTTGTCCAAACAGATTGGCTTGGATATTTTGCAATAAGTACATCAAAACAGGAGTGGGACAGAAGAAAATGAATAAATGTATCTTAAGATAGTGATTGCCAATAATAATGATGTTTATTTCATTTCCATCATTTTCAAAGAAAGTAGACTCTACTGGTAAAATTTTAGACACTGAGCAGAGTAAAAACAAGTGAAATCCGAGGTTATAGAACTTCATATTAAACCAAAAATGCATATTTATACTAAATTTTTTCTCACTTAGAAGACTTGAAAAGCTCTCTTGAAAAGCTCACTTGAAAAGCTCTTTCAGAAAACCTTTCTGCAAACTTTTAATTTATTTGATAAAACCTATACTTGTTTATAATATTACTCATATAATACAAATTGATATTGGCTACTTAGTATCTATGACTTAGTAGGAATTATAATACAGTATAATTATACTATATTACACACAGAGATAGATATTTTAGCTATGGCAGAACAACAGCTGCTTTTCAACATATTTTCTCCTCCTTGATAGTAGAGGAATTTTAATCAAGCACATGGTTTCCCACTTGAGACTTTCTGAAGCCTACTTTACACGTGACTCAACTCTTCTGAAGAGAATGTGAGCAGAAGGACATCACTTGAACAAATAAAGTTCTTTCCCTGGATTGTCTCTCTTTCCCTTTCTACTGGTTAGAATACAGTCATGTTCTTAAACTATGTTGGCTATGCACCTAGAACAAGAATCTAGAGAATGGAAAAAACAGTGCAGTGAAAAATACCTGGGGCCCTGATTATATATGGCAAAATGTCTACCTATACTGTAATTTTGGGTCTCATTCTTATAGCAGTGCATCCTATATCCTAATAATGTATTGTCTACATATAAGTCTCCTTCCAAACACTACAATTTATGTATTCTTAACCTCTATTTTACAGTAAGTAAATTAAAGTTAGAAATTAAATAAAAATATGTTTAAGTATAAAAAATACAGATAGCCAGTGGCTAGGATTTGAGATCATATTTTGTTCTCTAACCATGTAGTTTCCCACTCTGCCACACTGCTTCTGTATTTCTATATTAATTTCTGTACACGACTTAATGTATTTTTCTAAAAAGAAGTCATAATAACTCTGAAAGTACCCTAAAGTTTTATACCAATGTATTTGTGCAGTGTGCATTATATCAGTCAACCACTTATGCGCAGTGTCTCTCAATATTTTGTGTAATGACATGCAATGATAGGTAATGAAATATCTCTGTGGCTCTGTTTTAGATTGGTTTTGTGAGAACCAATGATTCTCAAACTGTTTAGTCTCAGAATTTCTTTATATTGAAACTTACTGGACACCACACACACACACGAACACCCGTGCACACACACATGCACTTACTTTTCAGCCTTTTGCCGATATAGGATTAAACAGAGAGCAATATTTTAATAACCTTTTCAAATAATTGTGAATATTTGTCTTTGATATCATATCACAATTCAACAAGTGGTAGCTATTTAAAGCTGTAATGTAGGATCGGAAACTGTTAAAATAAACTCTTGGTACACTGTTATGTTAAAATCCACTGGTCTCTCTTGTACTTTGATAGGCTCCTTAGCCCATTTGCAATTTTGTAATCTCATGCATTGGTTATCTGGAAAACATTAGTCCATTGAATTGTGCAGGTCTTTCAAAGGCTGACACATTTCATTATCTAATATTTTAAAAATCACATATTTAGTATCACCACCAATCTCATTGGAAAAGTCATTAAGTATTGGGAAGCTGTCAAGCTTATAGTTTCAATTCAAATTTTCAAAAATGTTAATTTTTACTTGAAGCTTTGATTTGATCATCGGCAACATGTAGCATAAATTATTTTCCTTCAAGGGAGAGGCTCATTTTGTTCATTTTCGAAACCTTGTCTGCCAAATGGCCAAATCTGAGCAATGACAGTTTGCCTGTCAATTATTCTTTCATGTAAAAATCACATTCCGTGAAAACACTGGCTAGCTCAATTCACAGTTCAATCACAGGAGAGGTTTTCCTCAAGACACACTACTCTGGTACACAGCACCAGAATTTTACATATGTTTTTGCCATTTTATCACAGAGTATTCGGATAATGCATATTCGAAGATTCAGATTTAATAAAATGTATTTACTGCATTTTTACTGCTTAATCAGTGACATTATTATTATTATTATTATTATTATTTGTCTTTTTGAGAGTTATGAAGTTCAGGCTGGCCCTGAATTCACTTTGTAGCCCAGGCTGGTCTCGAATTTGCAACGATCCTCCTACCTTAACCTCCCGAGTGCTTGGATTACAGATGTGCACCACCATGCCCAGCTAATGACATTATTAAATGAAATAATTCATGTTGTTTTGTAATGTGAGTGTATGGTGGTAAAACACACACACACACACACACACACACACACACACATACACATACACACACACACACACACACACACACACACACCAGCGTAGCCTAGTACAGCTTGATGTCATTGCTTTGGTTCTTACTAAATTGCTAGCAGTTTCACCTACAGTTGTTTTTGTACATCAGTAAAATTTAACCATGGTGAAAAAGATAGACAATGACTTTGTATTACTGCAAAAAGGTTTGATCTCACAGAATTCCTAATAGTATCTCAGGGACACCTAGGGACCAGTGGACCATATTTGGAGAATCTTTGCTATAAGTAAACATACAGACAAAAGGCAGCAACCAAAAAATATTTTAAAATGACTAAAATCTTTGTTGTTTTTAAGCACTGTGAAGTAAAAATACAGCCCACAACACATTTTCCAAACTTTTATTCCCTTTCACCCAAAGTTTCCCTATTATAACTAACTGTACTCTTTCTCTCAACACCCCTAAAAGCTCCCTGCTTAGTTACCATTCAACATCTTTTAATGCTTCCCTATTTACTCTTCTCTATTTATTCTCATCTTAAAAGTTCAAAATAACTGGTTCAGATGGGAGGAATGAGAAGCAGCCAGTTATGAGAACGTTATGATTCTTGACCTATTGTAAAGGTAATTAGAAAAAAGAGTTGTATGCTCATATATGTTTATTGCCATGTTTAAACACTTTTGAGAAACTAATCATTATATATTGTGCCAAACCTTCGTTGACAGTGCTCAGCATGATCTTTACCCATCTGAACTCTTTCTTATGCTACGGGGCAGTGATGCTAAACCTACTGCATGTGTGTTATTTGTTTTTCTTTTAAAACAAAAGATGTTAACGTATGAGTTGTTTTTCTCTACACTAAAATCTCTATTCAGGTTTAATTTCAGTGTTGGCACTTTCTGATAAATAAGTGGCTTTTGGGTCACAGTTTGGACACTCATCTCTAAAAGGTTCACCATCACTGCTATAGGATCTGGAGCCATGGAAAATACATTGCTTAAATCATCATCATACTGCCTCATTTAGATTCTGCCACTGGAAACTAGTTTTCATAACCTTTAGAAGGCAGAAGAGAAGACAACCATTATTCTTCCCCAGCAGTGGCTTATAGATGCCTAGGTTGATACCAAATATGAAGTTTACAGTTCTTTATGGATGAGCTCTTGTGAATTACCAACTTTGATTATTCAAGCAAATGTGATCAGCAGGCACTTATTGTGGTTCCTGGATGTTCAAATTTCCTCAAAGCCAGCAATATATTCCATGGATCTTAATCGTTCTGGTCCAGTGGTACCCAGTTATACCTTTCTGCTACAACCTAGAGGGGCGAGTGTTTTCATGGAAAAACCCTGATTGATAAAAGTCTGGTTCCTGAAGTGTTTCTGTGGTACCAAAGCCCAAAGATAGGGATCTGGGATTTATTTATCTGATTTTGATAAGTTGAACAATTAGAACTTCATTGATAATGGAAAATGGAGTACTTATAGTCTGGAAAGCAGCAGCAATATAATTACAACTTTTTGGAGTGAAAAATTTACTATAGAAAAGCCTTCAAGAGACTACTATTACAATAGAATTTTAAGAGGAAAGAAGGATTGTAAGGACCTTGGAACTGGCTGTCTGCCTTTAAATGAAAGGTTAGGATTTCAAATTCTTAGCTCAAGGCATAAAGAGACAGAGAACTTCTAGGACTGTCCTAAAAATATCTCTTATAGCCATATGGCTAATGTATAATTTTTTTCTTTCCGTAGGTTGGATAATTATAACCCACATGGAATTCAGGCTT
Organism: Cuniculus paca; assembly: GCA_004365215.1. Classification (NCBI taxonomy): domain Eukaryota; kingdom Metazoa; phylum Chordata; class Mammalia; order Rodentia; family Cuniculidae; genus Cuniculus; species Cuniculus paca. The sequence continues at coordinate 30,727 of RJWT010002926.1, forward strand.
GCCAGGTCTCTTATGTAAAAGTTAGGGCATTGATTGGGAAAGAGCAAAAATTGGAATGAGGACATTTGGATAGGTTCCAGTAACTGAGAATCATGAACTTCTAAATCTAAAGTTTCTTCTCTGTGTTAGATTGCATTCCCTTATTAAAGACCCTGAAATAATTGTATTGTACAGACTACAGTCATAACCCACCTCTACCATTTCATATTGCCCCCTGGTCTCATAACTAGTCAGAGTCAAAAGACCCTAGGAAGGTAAGTACAAAGTCTCACTTAGAGGACACAATATACACATGGAAGAATTGAAAGAATTATATCATCAAAAACCTGGAAGACATTTTCAGGAATGCAATCTAATAGCCTTACATATGAAAGAAAGAAACATAATTTTGGATATGGCCAAATTTGTTGATGTGGGTGCAGTTACCATACATTCTACATTTAATATTTAGTTTGAATGCCTGAAAATAGCTCTGTAAAGAGTTTGTTCAATTGGTTGACTAAAACCAGGATCCAACTGTAGCCTTGTTTAAATGAAATTGATATATGATGATGAAATACAAAGGATTAGGAAGATAAAATTGTTAGTATGGATCAATCACATGTGACCTGCTCACCCACTCCAGACTATGACCCTAAAGAGAGCTCAGGCATCAGCACCGTCATGAAGAGGTTGAAAAAAATATATCAGTGAAGGGAACGCCAGTGTCCTTGAAAATCCATCTGGTATTTTTGCAGTTTAGGGGTGGCCGTGAGATACAACATTACTCAGATGTGCTCCCTAACATTGCAGAGGCCAGTTGACAGCCCTGAGGCACCAGAGACAAAGTATCTAAGATTACTCTCCTGGGTAACTGGGCAGATTGTTCATCCAAATGGTTTTATCCAGAAGGATCTTTGACAATGACTTTTTTACCATTGTGTTCCTGGGACTGAAATCTTCAAAGCCTTGGTTCACTTGAAAAAGGTTTTTTAAATTCCAGTACACAAATATCTGACTTAAATGACCACAATGGAGAGTCTTGGACTTTTGCTAGGTCTCCAAAATGAGCAGTTAATAGAGACTCTTAAAAGAAAAGGAAACTGAGACTTCTTGATGAAGGACCCTAGGAGGTTGTCACAAGAGTTACAAAATTTTCTCCCAACTTTCCACAAAAGGAAATGCACTTATTTATTGGGGTGATTATACCATGGGGAAAGGAAAATACCCAGATATTTATAGATTTGGACACAGCTCTAAAATGACCAATTTTTAGAGAAGTTCCAGATTTTAAAATCTACCAGTCAGAGTGGGCAATTAAGGCTGTCAGTTAATATGTGGAATTTTACCTTGAACCTATCTCGCAGTGCACCTTGTGGACCTACAAACCTTGTCTGGTGATTATCTTACCAGTTTCCAAAAATGTGCTTGGCAACTGGCAAAAACTCTACTTCTAGCATTTGAAGAGAGTTCTTGTGTTAGAAAGAGTCAAAGAAAGTCAAAGAACTGCCACCTTCCTACCAAAGTAGTAAATAATAATTCTACCATCCTGGGGAATGTTCAGAAATTGATATCACAAAATACGAAAGTTACAAGGATGGTTATTTCTGTTACATACATTAATCTTCTCTATTTGTCTTGTGCAAGAGAAATACCTTTTGAAAAAGACAGTGAACTACTACAAATGTAACCAGGCTGTGACAACAATGACAACTCCTGTTTCAAACACTGCTGTCTTTTCTAGACTAAATCAGTGGTTCCTGTGGCGTTAAGTGTGCCGCTATTGACCTGATAAATGCTTTCTTGCCTGTACAAATTCATGAAGCCCACTTGTTGCAAAGGGAAATGCTGTATCCTAGCCTTTGAAATATCCAAACAAGAGCATTATGTGCAAACTCTTAAGAGTTTAAGAGCAAAACCATGCTGTCTTCCATGGATAATCTTTCTCCTTGTGAGGAGTAACTTCTGGAGTACGACTGGACTCAAGTAGAGTCTGAATGACTGAATGTGGTTCCCCAAGCAACCACACAGACTGAGCCGACTGTCACGAACCAGAAACTATCTAATGCCACCAACTTGGGTATGGGCAGCCATACTATGTGACTGAATGGAAGTGTATTATAAGCAAAATATGATCATGCCCACCTAGGCCTCAAAGACACAGAAAAACTATATGAATGCTTGTATTCCCATTGCACCTACTCCTACTGTGAGCATCTCTCCCCTCACCCACACTTACAGCCTTATGTTCAACTAACTGAGAAACAACTTGTAGCTGATTTTGAAATGATTCTGTCAGTGCACACCTGTCAGTGCATGGAGTGTCACTGTATTTCAGCCTTATTTGTGGCCGATCCAGGAGAGCAAATGAAAACAGTGATGGCCACAGGAATGAGCTTTGAAATGATGAGAAGCCAGCTTGTGGTGGTATATTCTTGCAGTCACAGCTAGTTGAGAGGCCGAAGCAGTAGGATTGCTTGAGCCCAGGATTCAGGCTAGTCTAGGAAGCATAGCAAAATCCTATCTCAAAAAAAGTTGGAAAGACATATTTATGTAGTTTCCCTGGTGCTGTGTGCAGAACTGTTTCCTGTATCAGAGCATAAAATGCAGCATTATCATCCACTCACCCCACTCCCTTCCACGGCACTTGCTCTACTCATCGATAGCCACTAAATGCTCCCTCACCTCCTAGACTTTGTTTCAATATGGTTCTTTTCTCCAAGTGATCTTTAGCACTTTACCCACAAAGCCATCCTGAGATTGCTCAGTAATTATCACTTTCTCTCTTATGCCTGTATAATTTCTTCTATCTCTCCCTTTATCTTGCTTTACATCCATCCTACTCAAGACTGAAAGCCTAAGATTCAAATGCTTGAAGAGGTGAGTCTGAAGCCAGGTGTTGGTGCCACACACCTATAATCCCAGAACATTGGTAGGCTGAGGCAGGAGGACCACCGGTTCTCAAGCTTTGCCTGGGTAAGTTACCTGCTTCAAAATATAAAATTAAAAGGGCTGGGAGGTAGCTCAGTGTAAAGGACCTGTACCACTGGAAAAGAAGGAGGAGGAGAGGAGAGACAGAGGAGGAGGAAGAGGAGAGGAGAGAGAGGAGGCAGAGAAGAGAGAGAGGAGGAGGAGGAGGGACGGGGAGGAGGAGGTAGGAAAAAAAAAAGATACAAATCAGCAGGCCCAAATGAGTGACCAAGACCTAATATGTAGTTACATATTAAATACTCTGGCTTTTTTTTACTTTAAAGGAATACATTGTCCTCCATTTTTCCTGAAAATGCAGTCTGTTACTTCCCACTTCTGATACAGTCAGAGTCACAAAAATGTTTGTCTAGTGGTTTTCAAACTCAGTGGCATACAGTGACTAGGCTTACTTGTGAGGAGCATTGAGGAACTGGTGAGGACTACAGTAGACAGAAAATCTCATCCCCAGCAAAATGGGGGGGCTGCTGGGTACAGGACTAATGGTACCCCATGTGATTTTTCTGAAGAAACTGAAACTTCAGATTTTTAAACAAAATCTCATCATTTCAAGGTTAGTCCTACATTTGCTAATGCAATGTGCCAGTCAGAAACTGAAGGGATCTCCAGGCAAGAGTGGGCCCCTAGGCAACAATCTGCAACTTCTTCGTGCAGTACCTTGCGCTTTTGAGGGCAAGGAGTAAGACTTGTGTACACAAGCTCAGGACAATGACCAGCCCATAAGACCTTTTCATTGAGGATCTGTGGTCTTTAGTCAAGTTGTCAAAGAATCTAAAGTTGTCCATTGTCTAATTCTACAGCCAGAAATCCTTCAATAGAGATCTTTTTCTTACTGCTTTTCACACACCCAGAGCCTAGCACATTATTTGCTCACAGTAGAGACTCAAACATGTTTTGAATTGTTGAAGGGAAACATGTTGTGTGCTCATTAACAGATTAGTTGGATTTTGCTTTTAAGGTCAGAAATGAGCTATCTCTTCAGGTGTACAGTTGATTTTGATGAGAGTTGGGTTAACAGAGAGATTAAATGGTGCCCCCAGGAGGTGTAAGAGAGCATCTCCATGATTTCTGAGCAAGGGTGGGAAAGTGTGGGAACCCTGAGCCTTAGCAGACTTGGCAACACAATAAACTTTGCTCAATTGACATCTGTGACCTTGGGTCACTGCGAGACGCAAGGTTCCAGTTCTACAGTACAGGCGGTGCGGTGGCCACTGCTGTAGGGTGTGACTCATCAGGCAGGCTGCTGATTTATGGTGGTCATTTGATATACAGCTTTTAATGTCCACTCCATGCATAACCATAATATATGAAGGAATTTTTGCAGAACAGGCTAATGAAATGTGTTTACTTTTCAGAATTTTGAAAGTTGAAAACTTAGTTCAGACTTGCGCATTTTTTTCAAAGATTAGTAACTCAAAAACAGTTAAGTTTTAAAAGTCAAATTAGCAAGCAGTGCATTTATAAGGAACACAAAGTGAATAATATCTACATATCTATTCATGTGTACTACCATTATGTGATGTGACTTTCAAAATGAAATATTTTATATAAACTCTAAAAAGACTAATGATTTTCAGAGTCAATATTGAATTGCACCCAATTTGTTTTTTAAAAAAGATTGATTGTAAATATTTCCTATTAAATTATCATGCCATATATTGAGTAATGCATTTGCTTTATCTAATATATAATGAAAACATTGGAAAAATTTTGCCATATGTTAAATAATACATTTTAAACTCATAATAATGCTAACATTTTATTATGTATGTATAAAGCTCATAGATTTTGAACAGCATTTTGAATATGAAAAATTTAGCAAGCAAAGCATTTATTCCAAAATGTTTTCAATAGGGCTTTAAATCTTATTTCTTTGAAATAACAGCATTGTAGATTTCCAACCCATACTCCTAATTTTAAGCTGGACAAACAAGAAAATATTCAACCATACATAGAATTAAGCCATAATTCCTACCATATGAACTTAGATCAACATATTTAGTATCCTATAACTAAAGCTATCTTATAAATTGATATACATATTCTTGAAAATTTATTCATTTTGTAAATAAATATTTATAGAGTTCTTTAATGTGTCAGGTACTACAGGCTTTGAAACTATATCAGTAGTGAATAGGCAGAAAGTGTTAGTTTACCTGGAGCTTAAATTCTAAGCCACCTCAATGCTAACATCCATCCCTATTTTCATTTTTTTGCTGTTAAGAATTCTGAAATAATGACCATATAATTATTTATAATTTTTTATATTTATAATTATACTTATAAAATAGTGTGTTTTAATTTTTTGAAATACTTTCAAATATATTCTCAATGAACCATCACATTTCCCCGGCCTTGAGGTAAGTCTGGCAGATGTTACTGCATCAGTGTTACAGATGAGGAAACTGCATGTGATATATTCCTGCAGCCACTTGTCCTAGAGCCATTCTCATTTCTCTACAAACTACTCAATTGTGGAAGCATAAGAAAGAGACAGAGTCAGGAGATTAAATAAAGGATGAAATAGTTGTCATGGGGAAGGAGGAGAGATTAAGAATGCTAGGAATATACTCTGGTTTCTCTTCAGATTGCATCAGTCTTTCTCCTTTTACTAAAGAATGCCAGAAACTGCTGAACTTGATAGCTGTGGTGGTCATTAGTTGGTCATAAACACTAGAACTTGGTTCTTCTTACTCCTGGTACATAGGAAGATCACACTTCTCTAGCACTAGGAACTCAGGTAGGGCTACCTGAATTTCTTTGAAAGATAATGATTGTGGATTGTGAGCTGAGATAGACCCTCTATCAACTCCAGTCCCTGAAGGACTCAGATGAGCAGAATCCCTGCCAACCCATTCTGGATTTGAAGCATAAGCAAGAAATAAACTTGTGCCCTCTCAAGTCCCTGATATTTGGAATTGTTATTTTGTTTACTAGTTTATTTGCTGCATTTTGTCTGTTACTGTAACATGATCTATCTATGCTGCTTGACAGGAATCATGGATTTATATTACTATCAATTTGTCTGGTTGTGATTTTTTTTCCTACAAGTGTGTTCAGTACCTCAACTATAGGCACGGAAAGCGGATACTAAACTGAGATTCTTTTTTCCAGATGATTACAACGAAAGGATTTTAGAATTTGGGTGAGACATAGATTCAAACTACAAACCATGAAATCTAAGCTTGATTGGGAGCAAGGTTAAGCAAGAGAAGGTCAATAAATAAAGAAAAAGTAAATGGGTCCAGGGACAAGCTGTTTTAATAAGGCAAATGATCATTTATAGAGAAAGTAAGGAATGATGAAGCTTAAAAATGAGGACTTGGAATTGAAGCATAGTGTAGTTTTATTAGCGATTTCTGAAGGTTCTGGGGTTCTGGCAAATCCTCAGGTCATGGCAAAGTACAAGATATGAAAATGGAATTGAGAGACTCAATTGGAAAGAAGATATTTGAAAAAACAGAGGCCACTGAACTGAGAGGCCATCAACTGGGCAGGCCAGCCACATGCACATTTGAATTCCCCAGAATGGCGAAAGGAATTAGAGTAGAAAAGCAGACACTGAGATAGCTGCCAACATCCTCAGTTAATGAATGGGGACAAGCCATAGACAGGGGCAATATCTAGTCATCGGGAACTTCGTTGGGATAGTTTTCCCAATGAAGATGACAAGTCATGCGGTCACACATCCACAATGCCTTCTGTTTCCTGACGTGTCTTATAAGAGACTACAAGCAAAGGAAGTGGGCATGGGCATGGACTCTACTTTCCCATGCTTAGCCTCACAGGGCATGAGAGGAAAAAGCAGCCTCCAGTCAAGAAGGTTATGGGACAAGGGGTTTTATAATGTGGTAACAACCTTTCTATGGAGATGGAAAGATTAAAGTGCTGTCACTTGAGGAAGTTGAGGATGGAACATGTGATCGGAGTCTGTGAGTAAGATTTTTTTAATTTTAATTTTTATTTTTATTAGTACATATTTTCAGTACATAATGATCACATTCCTTGTGGGGAGTTGGTACATGTACATAACATATCTGAATTCTTTTTTATCCCTGTCTTGGTTACTTTTCTTTCGTTGCTGTGACAAAATGCCCAACACCCAAAATTAGGAAAGGAAAAGTTTATTTCTTACAGTTTGGAGGTTTCTGTTCATATCCAGCTGGCTCCAAAGCAGGGTGACATGGCTGAGGAAGCAGCTGTTCATGGAAGCTCACAAGTGGCAAGAGCAAAATAGGGCAGAAGAGCAGCAAAAGACAGAAAACATGCCTTCTTCCCTCCCTTATATAGTATGCAGGCTCCACGCCTAGATGAGTGCAGCACACACACCTCCAATCCCAGCGCTAATCCCAGCACAAAACCCAGCACTAGGCAATGAATCAATCACAAATGCTAGATTCAGCTCCTTCCATGACTACATGAGGCTTGTGGGGGCCACCTATATACAAACTGCAACAATCCCCTTCCCCTCCCCATCCTCCCTCTCCTTCCATCCCTTGTTCCCCTTCCCATTTATAAAAGACATATCTTCCTATTTCCCATTATCTGTCTTTTATTTTGCCCTTTATTTATATTTTCAGTTTCTCATATAATAAAAACCAAAAGATATTTAAGTTTGTGTGTCTGATGTATTTCACTTATGTTTATGGTTTCAAGGTGTATCTTCTTCTTCTTCTTTTTTTTTTTTTTACAATAGTTCAAGTTTATGCTCCTTTATGGCAGAGTAGTACAGGCTCAAGGAGAGTTTGGTCAAGGTGGGGAAGAATAGAGGATTGGACTAGAGAAAAGAGCAAAACATTATTAGGATGAA